>JAUELO010021418.1:0-11038 GCA_032357855.1 Amphibolips quercusostensackenii
AAATTTATATGAATGGGCGCTTACCGGGCGCGCTATTGTGTTCATTTATGATCCCTGAATTTACTTCTTGATAGAAGCGTCTTTTCAACTAGCGTTGTGTACTCGTATATTCAAGGCATGGTATATACTTATGATCCAACAAGCCAAGGTCCCGCTAATCCAAGGTTTAAATACGTTTGACTTTAAATCGTTATCCTGAAACTTGCTATTCTTGAAGTCTGTGTACGCCATAACTCAAAATCTACCTAACTTGTCGTTTTTTAATTTAGCACACTACTTCTTTACATAATTCACCAGGTATCCCTGGGAACTTTCTTGTTTTAGAAATAACTAATTATTTCACAATAACAAATTAGCCGATTTTTTTAGAGAAAATCGTGTTTTTGTCTTCCAAGTGCTACGAAAAATCCAAAATAAAAAAATGTTTTCTAGGGTTACCTCGAAAAACATCTTCTTTAACAAATGCATTTTGATTTTTTTGATTTAGGTGATTCTGTTGCGAGTTACGATGTACACCGCAAAACAACTTTTTTTTCGAGGCGCCTCCGAAAAATTCACTGTCACTCGCTTAGTTTTTAATATTTCGCAATGAAAATTAATAAAAATATTGTTTGAATGCTGCATTATTATACGGAAGTTGACTAAATAAACTCACACTATCTGTATCGACAAAAAAAATTCCTAAAACCATGCCTTTTTTTAACCGAATTAACCTTCCTTCCTTAAATTAATTACAGTTTAAAGAATAAATGGCTTCCATGATTTTTTGAATATGACAACAGTCGTCTTCGAAAACATTTTTTGAGTTGATTCTGTACAAAAATTAAGACTCTTGATGAAGTTAAAGAAGTCTATTCTTTACAAAAAATTGTTTCAAGAGTTAGAAGCAGCAGCTATTATTAAATAGTTGCAGGCACATATTATTATCACACATGTTATATGCAAAAATATGCAGTTAACATAAACTTGATGTAAAACAAAAATATAAAATATAATTTATATTTCAATGACTAATTGTTAGAATTTTTTAAAGTGAAAAAATGTTTTTTTTTTTTAATTTAACGACTTGGTTAAAAATTAAACTCTTTTGTTAAAAAATTTTTCAGCTAAAGATTAATTATTTCAGTTTAAATTTATTTCTTTGGCTCAAAATTTATATCATAAGTTGATTCCAATTTTAGTTTAGGTTTAATTTTAATATGATTTTATAAAAGTAAAATAGTTTTTGTTTGAAAATATCAATTATTACACGTTTCGTTGGAAATTCAACTACATGGTCGAGCTTCTTGATCTTTAAAGTTAAAAGTTAAACATTGACCTATTTTGACGAAAATTCGTTTTTCGTGGTTAAAAATCAATTTTTATCTGCAAATTCGACAAAATTACTTTCGGTTTATAATTTATCCATTTTGATTAGAAATTCAACTGTTGGATTTGCAAATTATTTATTTTCAGTTGAAAATTCAACCCTTTGGTTGAAAAGTTAGCTATCTTGCACAAAAATTGCTTTCTTTTTTTGGAAAATTAATGTTTGAACTAAAATTTTTTACCTTTTTTATTTTTTGTTAAAATTTTATTGTTTTTGTGTGAAAATTCATTTATTGGTTGATAATTTACGAATTTTATTAAAACTTCAACCTTTTATGAAACGATTCCTGCTGTCAGTAGGAAGTCGCAAATCTTTTGAAAGTGTGAGTCAGAATAATGTAGGTAAGTCCAAATAAACAGATTTAAAAAAAAAAATTAATTTTTAGTGCTATTGGATTTATAGTACAATATAGCGAAATCGGAATTTTATTGTTTTTCTGTTTTACAATATTTTCTAAAACATTCTTTGTCAAAAAAAAAATCAGCTATGACCAACCTACAAAAAAATAAAGTTACTTTTTTTAAAAATAACCTTCGAAAAACTTCAATTATAAATCGGTAACGATAACCATAATAAGTTATTGTCAACTTGATGTAGCCGTCAAGGTGCCTGGTTTCTTTAAAACGTAACATACCCATCACTGACTAAACGTGTTACACTTTTTTTTAATTGAATTAGTAAGTCCGACCTATGGTGACCATTCTTTAAGTCTGTTTTAAGAATAGCTCTGCAAGAAATTATTTTTTTATGTGCTTTAGTGCTAAAAACAGTAGAAGCGTAAAACGATAAACAATAAACGTTTTGAAGATGAGAGGCGACAGCATCTTAATAAAAATAAAATAAATTTATTTTTCTGTCAATTGAATATTTAATATTTTGTTTTAGCAAGTTCAACATAAGTATGCAATACTTTTAAAATAGTGCCTAGGTAAATATGTTCATCGCATTGATTCCCTTCATCCTAAAAAACGTGCACTGAGGTGCCAAAGACGTTTTATAAAAATGTCTTTGTTTTTGCAATTAAATGCGTAGTTAATTATTTAATTTGCCAAAATTATTGGTTTAGTTACAAAGAATCTTGGTTTACAACTGCAGTTGAATTTCAGTTGTGGCCATTATGATTCGGGCGTTCCAAGAATTACGCATCGCAGCGGTTTCGTAAGAGTGGATCCGCGCAAAGATGTACGATGCTCACTTGTATCAATATAACTTATAAGATTTTATAAATAAGTAACGAACTTTCAGAAAGTGAAAAACAAATATTTTTTAAAGTTTAATATTTGATATTTTTCATTTTTGGGTTTAAAATGAATCTTTTACTGCAAATTTAAATATTTCAGTTGGAGATTTATCTCTTTAGTCAGAAATTCATATCTTTTGCTAAAAAAGAAACTGCTTCTAAATAGGAATTTATCTCTTTTTCGTTAAAAATGTCACTAATTTGTTTAAAATTTACTAATTGTGTTAGAAAATCATTCTATTCGGTTGAGGATTCACCTATTATGGCAATAAATTTAACTATTTTTTTTTAAATGAGCTTTTTTGTTTTAAAATCTCATTTTTTGACATTAAAAATTAAAATTTTTTGTAGAAAATTTGCCTCTTGGGCATCAAAATTTAACAATTTGAACTAATATTTAAAAGGATATGCCAAATACCCATTCCTGACATGAAATGCAAAATTGGTTCCCATATCCGCCGAAACATTTATTTTTTATTAAGTTTTATATCAAATTTAGTTCTTAAGGAGCTACATAATATTTTTAAATTTATTATTAACATATGCTAATAAATAATAATAATAGTAACAAGAAATTTTGTTACAAATACCTGCTTTGAAAGTCTTGTCAATATCGTTGGTTCGTTTATAACAATATTTATAGGTAGGTCAAGAATAAATATTTTTGGTTTAGATATACATTTTATTCGTGTTTCACTGAGTAAAAGTTTTATGTTTCTGCAGTGAATTATTGTTTTAACTGTAGAGAATCCTGATTTTCAAATATAAAGTGAAAATTTAAATATATTAGGTGCCCGGAACCAACTGGACATTCCCTAGCTTCGTCTGCGGTCAAGTCCGTGACCAGGCCGCTTCCTATGTTTGATTTTACTTGGGGCCTTTACTGACGTTCACTCTATATTCCACTAAAAACACCATCATTTTCCAATATTGCAAAAATGTCACCATCAGATGTTGTTAACACAATTTGTTCCGTGATTGGCATGTTCGTTTAGACCCTTCTTACTAGCCGTACAAGTCTTGAATTAGGGTCAAAAGTGTATCTGCAAAACTCGAATGGCGTCTTCAAATTCCTGTATGGAATAAGTAATATAAGTCCAAATTGCTTAAGTCCGTATCCAAGTACATGATAAGCAGGAGGCCTAGCAGCTAGAGAATTTGCAGGTGCAGATCTAGACCTTGCACATAGAGAAGGCTCGGGCTGAGCAGACGACTTAAGTATGCCATGATGAGAAGAAGGTTACCAGCGACCTGTGAACCGAACTGTAAACTGAATTCTAAAAGAATTAATAGAGGTTTAATTTGTTTTGAAGAATATACTGTTATGTTAGGATTCTCCTAGGTCACAATACATCCAAATATGAAATTTGCTACAAACTTTCTCTATAGGATTAGGAAGGTTTGCCTGCAATTTTTTTTTGTAAACTGCATATAAATATCTAATAACTCAAACAATAAAATAATTTTTAATTCGATAATAGCGTTTTGAGATATTACGGAAGATTGAAATGTAAGCCACCCTGGTTGTCCCCAATCACCGATTATGAAGTGCCTGGGCTCGCTCTTGCTACTCAGACGAATTTTCAAAAATGCCTATAGGTGACTTAAGCTCTTCTTAGATAGAACTAGCGAAAGACATGTTATAAATGTCAATGTATCGTTTCTGCGTTTACGTAGAATCGATTAGGCTTTGTTTCCTTATTTTGCATTCTACATGCAAATTTCAGTGACGCGCTTTCTGTGAAGCAGAGGAACTACACGACCGATATCAATGCAATAATCAATAAAACATATTTTTCCAAGCTATCGATTCCATAAATACTAAAAGAAAAATTTGTTGTTATGATTGAGTAAAAATATGATATGTTAAAAAATCAAGTAAGTATGTTTATTGTCTGTGAGCGTCCTGTAAGATTTGCAATCGTTTTTGAAAATAATTCTGAAGCAATCAATATCTTAAGTTATAAGCTACGGTGTGTTGCTTTAATGTTTTGAGTGCATTAACCTAACTTCATTGCGTTTGTGAATAATGAGTAATAAAACTGTTATTTGTAAGCTCCTCTGGCATGTAAGCTCACTGGCAAATCTTAGCGATTTACAAATTTCTGTTTTTAAAGTTTATTGAATGACATAAAACATGTAAAGTACCGCAATAAAACCAAAATTTAGTACAGGGCATTACTGTTCAAATCAGAAACAATTATTAAGCTACTTATTATTGTTATTATTGAAATTCTAGCTGTTTTACTTAAGTCCTGTAGCATTGTCCAACAAACTATTGTATGTGTTTAATTGAAAACCGCGATGATAGAAAGATCTATACATGGGTCCTCCTCACTGTTAAAGCATCATTTAAATCCTTGAGCATAAGTATGTTCACCGCCAGACGACTCCACTTCACTGGCTGTGGGCCTGTGAAAATTTTTTTTGACTAAGGTTAACTTAGAGATACTGTATATAATTGAAATCATAACCAGCGATAAGCAGCGGCTGCATCAGATTTTAGTGCAAGAACACGCGTTTGCCTTAAAGTTTCGCTAGGTGCCAAGAAAACTTCAGTAACCTTCTTTTTCAGATCAGACGGCCTCCCGACTGTTAAGTTTAAAGGTAGACTTTGAATGTGTAATACCATTGACTGCTCACAATAATCCTAGACGCCAAACCTCACCCGCTCGTCATTAGTTAAACCCAGTAAATACATAACCTGATCGTACGTCACAGATGCTTCCCCAATCTAAATGATTTATTTTCATTCACGTATAAATACATATGAAACATTCTATTTTATACAAGCGCGCTACTTAGATAATTTTTTTCTGATTTTTTTTAAACTGTGTTAAATTGTAGTATTATAAGCACCGATTTTAGGTGAAAACCCATGAGCCGCCAAATTTCATGATTATCTAAATACGAGGGGTAGTATTTGATGCAATAAGGTGTTCAGGCCATTTTTCAGTGTAACGTTATTGCGTTAAAACCAAACATGATAGAACTCCTCACTGGAAGAATTCGATAGAAAATTTTACAAGCTTTCTGACGGTGGTATCTATTTCTTACAAATATATCTTCCCTATACTTTGTTCGAATTGAAAATTTTGATTACGAATATCTCAAAACAATTATCTTTTAATTTTGATCAAATGTATATAAAAAAAACCTTTTAGTTTCTATTCCATAACGCCGATTGGATTTAATGGACATTCCATGAGATTCAAAAATAATAATTAAAATAATAGATTTGATGCTTTCACGATGATCTATTATAATGAAGGAAGGTGTTTCGGGTGTCGATCGTGTGCAAACGGAAAGCCAAATAAGATTGGTATTATATATATTGTCCCTATTAAAGTTATAAGGGTGATTTACAATGTTGATTGTTTCTCTATCTAATCTCAACGAATTCATAGCTAAGACCATCGTCTTAGCTAGAAAATAATTTTAGCCCTGTCTAAGAAGGTCTCAATAATACTTTCTCATCTTTCTAAAACAAATAACAACAAAACTGAAAAGCAGCAATGAAATCTTGAATCTTACCTGCAATAGCTAATATTTTTATGGAACATCTATAAAGGAAAGTCTACAACCAATCCAGGCTCAAGCCGGAATTTTAATGCTGTTACGTTGACAACACTTTTGTCATCTGGAGACATGGACTAGATAAACTACACAAGTTTTCTGATTTCAGCAATCGATTACACCCTAATATTTCGCTAGCCGCGGAAATGGAACAAAACCAAAAATTACCTTAGTTAGACAAACTAGTTTACAAAAGATCCAATAACATAAAAGAATATGAAGTTTACAGAAAATCCACCTATACAAACCGAAACATACATGCCTTTTCCCTCTACTACCTATTTCAAAAGCAATCGGCCTTCAGCTCCCTTGCATGCAGAGCTGCCTCAAAAACACATATGGATAACTCACAAAAGGAATCATAAAACGTTAGACAAATCCTAATACCAAACGATTACACAAAAAATAAATTAATGAAGGTATAAGAAAATACACTTAAAAACACAAGTCAACACAAGCTACTTAATAAAGGAAGAGAGAAACTACCACCATTCTACGCCACATCCAAGGCATTACAGAATAAAAAGTAAGAATTTTCAACAAACACAACATCTAAACCATATTTAAACCACCTAATAAAATAAGGAAACTTCGACACAACCCTAATAATAAGGCATTTCTCAGTGTTTCAGTTCTCTTGTAGCAAAGTCTATATTGGACAAACGGGGAGAGGGGTAAACCAACGTATGAAGGAACATAAAAGTTAAGTCAGGATAGAACATTTCATGCAATCAGCCCGAACTGAGTATCATATCCAAACAGGACATAGCATTTTATTTGAAAAAACAACCATCATTGCAAAAGCATACAGTATTTTTTCAAGAAAACATACAGAAGCCATCGAAATCTTAAAACACCCCGATAACATCAGTAGGGACAATAAATATAATACCAATCTAATTTTGCTTCCCAACCTCGTGTTATTTTCAAACACTTAATTGGAAAATCAAATTCGACCAGTCTCCGTCGTGCGGCGCTTTTGCTCATCACAGGCACTGTAAACAACATAACTTAAAAATTAAGATTCAGTTAATCTCTGAAGAAGTAAACTGCAATGTTCACGAGATGTCACTAAGATTTGTAGTTTTGCACAAGTTTAAAACCCAAGACACCTTGAAAATAAATAGATTTCACTGATTTTTTTAAATAAATGAACGAAACTGTATACTACAACATAGTATTTTCTTCAAGACTTGAATCTGATTTTTTTGTTTAAAAACTTTAAATGTTGAAAACAAATTATGTCCTAACTAACTTCTGCGTCTTTTGAATAAAGTTTGAATGAGAATTTATCTGATGTTTATACATGATTGTATTTCCGCAAAAAAGTTGGTAGATCGCCATAGTTTATTCATAACAACAATATTCATGCACGCGCTCTCACTCCAATACTCACGAGCATGCCGCAATGATCTACAGAAGATAAAGAATTTGTGCTCTTTTTTTTAGATATAAATAGAAATTAGTTGACAAAATACCGAATCAACATCGATGTTGTAATCCTTGCCAGAAAATCAATCTTAATCGTGTTTATTAGAATTTAGTACAAGTATGCGATAAATGGAATGGAAATTGCATTTAAATGCAAGAAATATTTAAGTTAACAGTTCATACACTATTGTCGATGGAAAGTCGTGTTGATTCTGAACAATGAATTTCAACGAGAATTTCGCAAAGGATTAAAGGAAAAGTTTTTTTAACGAATTTTTCAACTATAATTTTTTGTTGACAGTTTCTATTTTCACTACAGTGTAAATATTTTTATCAGATATTTTTCGCTAGAAAATTTTTGCAAAATATTTAAATAATTATTAACTATAATGTGTTCCGCAAATTTAATATTTTTTTAATACAGTGTGATTTTGGAGAGAACAAATCTTTCTGCTTTCACAAAAAACATTTCTAATGATAACAGAAAGCTCAAGCATAATTAAGTCTAGACAAGGAGCAGAATGGTGGAACACCCACTTCAAAAAACTCCGTAAAAAAATAAAGCGTTGTGCAACAGGGCCAACTTAAGTAAATTGCCTTAAGACTAGGACATCTATAAGATGTCTGACTATGAATATAATAAAAATATAAAAATGCATAATGAAGAGGATTGAAGGGGTACTGCGAGGTAACAAAGAATATTATGGCAACAGCAAGGCTCTACGAAATCGTAACAAAAAAGCGAAAGCTCGTCTCAGGCTCATAAGGTTCAGCGGTGGTGATTTTGGCGCACAAGAAGCAGACGCAACGTTGAGTCACCTGATGGAAGTTCACTCATTGGGTTTTCAGTGAATTCCAGCTGACCGAGAGGTGGAAGGCTGGGTCGAAATTAAGAAGAACACCAATTAAAATTTTGCCGCCAAGGTTGTTGATGACAAGAAGGTAGAATGGGCAGTTGAGTCCTTTTGTCCCTTTAAGTCACCAGGAGCGGATGGCCTTCATCGAGCGCGCTTGAAAAAACATGGAATTCGTCGTACTTCCACTGATAAAACTATTAAAGACAATCATTGCCTTAAAACACGTGCCATCGCTATGAAAGGATGTCAGAATAGCATTCATTTCTAATTTTGGGGAAAAAGGTTTAACTGCTGCAAAAGATTTACGGTCGATCAGCTTAACGTCTTTTATTCTAAAGGCGTTAGGAAACCTGGTTAGGAGATTTATAAGGAATAAGGTGATTTTCCCCTTACCACAGCACAAAGGGCAGTACGCCTTTTTAAAAATTTGTTTAGTATAAACTCTTCTTTATGCTTTATACGCAAAATTAAAGCAGCGGCTGGAACGGAAGGTGTATGTGGTGGGCCTTTTCTTAGATATAAAGAGCGGCTGCATCAATACTCTTCTAGAAGTTATATGTTAAGGGGCTTCGACGTGTGGCGTGCCAGATCAGCTAGTAAGCTGGTTAGAGAGCATAATTAGCCGAAGCAGACTTAAATCCAGATAGGAGGAATGCCTTGTAATGGGAATAGCGCTACGGGGTTGCCCACAGAGAGGTGTCCTGTCACCCCTACTGCAATACATTGCAATAGACAGACTCCTTCGTAAGCTAACTGACGAGGGATATTATACCCAGAACTAAGCGGACGACTTTGTAATAAGGCAAACCATGTCAACTGTGTCAGAAAATTTTTCAGGAAAATTTAAAAGATAAAAATTATTAGACCTATACAAAGTATTCAATCAGATAAAGAAACCTTTTGAACAATATTTGTAATTCTTTATTTTTGTTAGTTTTTCAGTTAAATGAACCTCTAAACATTATTTTTTTTAAATATGCATAAATTTAATTTTTACTGAGATAATTAATTAAAATCTTAACAAATTATGTGTAAATGTTCTAAGCTCTGAATAGACGTAACAAATAAAAAAAATGGCAAAATACTGATTTTTCATAACATTTCTATCAACAATTGCAAATTTTTTTGCGTTCTCCGTACGCTGCAGAAATAATATTAAATACACATGTGCAAACAACTCAAAATTTTAAGTTTATGCAAAAAAATTGTTGTATTCACGTTAAAAAAAAATAAAAATTGTTCTCACCGCCGAGCATCGACTGGTGTAAGACAACACGTAATATAAATGCGTTTTATTTGAGCGCCGCGTTTGACTCTCATACCGGCCGGTATTTTTAAGAAAAATTTTTTGACACAGATGACATGTTTAAACTCAGTCCTAGTCAGAAGGGCTTATCGCTAAACATTGATGGCTCTTACAGGGTCATCGCAATGTATCGTAGAAGTCTGGTGCGTATCTTTGGCTTCTTAGTAAATCCGAATGAGACTAGCCTTTTAAATTTTGCAAGAAATTACAAGGTACCGAAAATTGACGCTCTCGTATTTTGTGTTAAGAGGCTGACTTTTTCAAATTCGGTTGAATATCTGAAAGTATCTTAAACTATATAATTTCAAACAGCAATCCTAACCAGGCGAGGAACCTTAAAAACCAATGCAGTAAGTTTTTTACAATTTTTTGGATAAGCAGGAGAGCATTTGGTTTGACGTAGAGTCTTAAGCCTAAGATGCTTGCGTGTCTCTACTCTGCTATTCTTAAACCGAGGTCTTTATATGCGGATGTAGTCTAGTAGACACTGGAAAAACCTAAAATAATGCAGAAAGGGTTGTGGCGATTGCAAACGCTTGGGCTTAGGGGTTTGACGGAAGCGATGAGGACTACGTTTACAGCATAAGTAAGATTTGTGCTCTGTGAAGAACCCCTACATGTTGTGATAACTGCAAGAACAACTCACGCGATGAGCAGCTCGGCGAGACTAAATAGGTGTATTTGGGAAATTAGACCCAATAGACTTCTAAGTGAAATCAGCACACTGACGATTCTAAAGATGAGGCAAGATGAAATAATAAAAGCCATCAACTTTACCCAAACTGTCCGCGTTTGCATCCTAAGCAGGGATATGTAATAAATAAATCGTAACCTGTTGCGACATTATCTGCAGTTGTGTTTCTGGTCACACAGGGATCCAGGGCAGCGAAAAGGCGGACCAGTTGGCGAAATGTGGCGCAGCAAGTGAAAACATACGATTGGATTTGGCACTGCGTCTCTTGATGTATTTGGATGGCCATCAAAAGCTGAATACAAACAAAGGCCCGGGAAGACTGGTTTCACCAAACAAAGACATAAGGAATGTGGTGCAGATGCTTACAGGGTACAACCACTCGAATTATCATATGCACAGAATGTGGTATAACCTTAAGGCAAAGTACAGATAATGCGGCAGGTATTGTAAAACATATGTGCCTGTCTTATTCCAGCGCCCGACATTACCTAGGCTCAGGCAACAGATCCTTAAGGCCCATTTTATGAAACCTGAGATAATTATGACGCGATCAGTGATTGACATA
>JAUELO010021442.1:0-20473 GCA_032357855.1 Amphibolips quercusostensackenii
CTAGGACGTTAAGGTACAGCGCTTTATTGCTACGCTCCTGTTTTTTTACGCTTGAGTGCACTTGATTGACAGTTAATGACCTCCCCTTCTTAGCCCCGCCACGGCTCGCACAATAGATCGCGGCGCGGCATCAATTCCAGGAATTACGGAATCCAGGTTCGACTGTACTTGGTTTAAGGTTTAACAATTTTGTTTAAAAAAATTCTCTTGGTAGAGACTCTTAATTTTGGTTAAAATTCACAATTTTAGTTGAAATTTTATTTCTTTAGTTTAAAATTCAACTATTTTATTCTTATTTGAGACTTATTATTTTTTTTTAATACGAGTATATGGTTGAAAGCGTAACAACTTCAATAAAAATACATTTTTTGGTTGATGATGTATTATTTTAGCTAAAAATGTATCTTATTAGTTGAAAATTAAGCTATTCTGTTAAAAATTTCTTTTTCCATGTTGAATTGAAAACAAATATTTTTTGCTGAAAATGGAACTATTTGATTTTTCGTTAAAAATTATTTTTTTAGTGAAAGATACAACTATTGGGCAATAAGTGAATCTAGTTTGTTACAAATACATTTTTTTAGTGAAGATTTATTATTTTAGTTGCAAATTGATCTCTTTGGTTGAATAATTAAATAATTTATTAAGAATCATCTTATGTTGGTTGAAGATTCATCTCTTTGCTAAAAATGTTTAACATTTTGTTAAAAAATTGTATCTTTTTGTTCGAAATAAAATTTGTTTACATAAAATTTAACAATTCTAGTTATTGTAGGAAAGTATCTTTATCGGTTAAATCTTCGTATTTTTGGTTTTCAAATTTATCTCTTTTGGTAGAAATTTTTTTTTTTGGGTTAGGAATGTAATTGCTTAGTTTAAATTATTCTGTTTTAGTTTAGAATTTCACTATTTTGTTATAACTGTACTTTTTCTTTTGCTTTAAACTCATTTTTTAAAATGAAAATCAAACTTATTGATTTTTTCGTGAACATTTGGTAGAAAGCTAAAATATTGGGAAAAAATTAACTTCCTTGCAACAAATTAAACTAATTCTTAAAAACTTAAATTTTTGCAAGAAAATAAATTTAAAAAAAAATCATATTTTTGAGTTGAAAATTCCACCGTATTGTAGATAAGTCGTCTTTTTAAAGAAATTTGTTGAAAATTAACTTTTTATTTTGAATGGCCATCTTTTTGGTTAAAGCTTTAACTCACATCATCACAAAATTAATCTTCTTGTTTGAAAAATGTTCTTCTAGGTTAAAAATTCAACAGGTTTGTAGATTATTTTTTCTCACTTTAAAATTTAACAATTTGGTAGAAGTCTAAATTATTTAGTTAAAAATTTCCTTTTTTCTCAAAATTCATACTATTTTTGTAGAAATTAAACTCTGATAGAAAATTAATTTTTTTGTTGAAAATTCATATTTTTAGGTTGACAATTCCACCATTTTGCAGATATTACGTCTTCTTGGCTTTAAAATTCAACAATTTTGTAAAAAGTGATTTTTTTGTTGAAAATTCATCTTTTTGGTTGAGAACTTAACTATTATACTTTTACGAATTTAACTGTTTTAGTTAAAAAGTCATCTTTTGGATTACAAATTCAACCGTTTTGTAAATAATTCATCTTTTTGACTTTAAAATATAATAATTGTGTTACAAATTAATGAACTGCTGTCTATGGCTGTGAGGTAGTAGGCAATAGCGTACGAAGTGATGTGGAAGGGGACAGAGAAGAGAAAGTGAAAAGATGGCAAGGGAGGTGAAAGGAGGATGTGATGTGTTGAATTCAGAGGATAGAAAGAAGGACCATGTGGAAGAGCGGTCTGGAAAGCATTAGAGAAGGAAGTGAGAGGCGAGATTTTGTGGGATGTGGACGAAGGATTTGGTGTCCCTATCTCATAAGATAGGAAGAGATAGCTAGTGGAAGAGGGATCTGAAGAAAAGATTGCGAGGGAGGGAGAATGACGTCGAAGTAGGGCGGTAGTCTTTATATTTTTTTTAGCCTGAAAAGAAGTTAGCAAGCGGAGATTTTTATGTGGTAGTCAGTGAAAAATGGATGAAGTGAGTCAGTGTTTCGACTGAAAGGACTAAAATGCTAGCTGTTACAGCCGAAACAGGCGGGATGGGAAGCCAGCTGGCCTGGTAGCGGAGGAGAAAGCGAGGGATTTAAGTGACAAAAATTTCAAGAAAGAACTATAGCTTCAATTGAATGTCTTTTATTTTAGTCTATTTGCTTACCATTTTTCTCACAAATTATTTCTAGATGATTGAAATTTGCAGCAATCAATGTACTTCCTGGCAAAATCTTTGGCGAAGACTCGTTCCAGAAACCTGTAGCTGGATACCAGCGGTAGATTCCCAAAGAGAGAAAAAGAGGCGTTTTGTCGGTTTGACTTCGGTAAGAGTCACGGCAATGGCTTGCTCGTGAGACTTAGGACTAAATACTAGCTGCAGAGTTTTTTGTAAGGGTGCCGGTTACCAGCTCCCAAACAACTGACTTTCTGCGCCAGTGCGCGCCCTTCTGAAAGAAAGGCTGCGTGGGCGTTTCATGTGAGTCACGCAGAGAGGGTAGAAAATCGGTAGAGGGAGATGCGCGCGTCAAGCTTCGCTGGCGCTGTACTCGCGGCTCTAGCCACTACTCTCCTTGCTGCCTTGCTTACGTCACTGTTGACGTCATTACCGATTGGTTACCAACATTCAGTTAGCGCTCTGTAATCCACAGTGCGAACATAGGATTGCGGACCACTAACAAGCTGTGCGCTAACTAATGCGCGACCGGATATTACGCACTTCCGCTCTAACTTTCATAGCAAAAGGGTTGGCGTGGGGGAACTTTGGCGCATCCTTCACTATAAAAGTCCTTATGTCTCTCTTACTCTAAGGTCTAATGTCGCTAGTTACTAAAATCTTAAGATGTTTGCCTACTGAGTAAATAAACGTCGTCTGCGAGAGTGTTTTAAATCTATTTAATAAAAGAATCTCGCTCTATGTGAGCTGTGTATATCAAGAAGATAAAAATTATCCGTAGTAGGATAATAGTAGTTAAAAAATGTTTTTAAAGACTTTATCCAACTTCAGTTAAATAATATCTCGGGGATTACCTGTGTATTTAATTTAAAAGTTTAGAAGTTTTTGTTATCTAATTTATACTAGCATTTGAAGGAACATTGGTAATAATCAGAAATGATAAAAATTATTGGTCTTGAATTTAAAATAATCTAATTTTAAAAATCCTAATAACTTTTAGCATTTTCAAATTAACCAATTTTTTCAATTTTCACCTAAAATTTTTTTCAATTTTGAGGGCTTTTGATGAAGAATTTTGGTATTTCAAACATGTTAATTTTAAAGCTATTCCATTTTTATACGTTTTAATTTAGAAATGACACAAGTTTAATTCCTTTTCATTCCATTTGAAATAATGTCCTTTTTTAAAAATTTCACCAAATCTAAAGTGGTTTGATTTCGAAAGTTTTCAAATCAGAATTATTCCATATCTATTTTTTATCAATTTCAAGCATTTAAATTAAAAAATTATTAATTACTGTTCAAAAAACTTGAAGAACTCTAAGTATTAAAAAATTTGTTCAATAATGAATTTTTACATTGTCCAAAGCATTCCTTTATTGAAATCCATTTTAACTTTTAAGAGATATTAAAATTTCTTAAAATTTTATATAATATTCAAAAATCCCCTTTAATTTATATAAATCTTTTAAGATCTGACGCAATCTTCTAAAATCCATGGATATACTTTAAAATCTTCTGAAATTTCTTGCAATCCTTGGAAATTCTTACAAACCCTTTGAAGTTCCCTAAATTATTTTAAGATCTTTTAAAATTCCTTAAAATTTCTCCAAAGTAAACCCTTTGATTTCTTGATATAAATCAAATCGCAAAACCAAAGAAAAACTGTTCGTCAACCCCTTAATATTTCGAAAATCCTTGAAATCCCTTAAAAGCTTCCAAGTTCATTAAAATCCTTTTTAATTCTTCAAAACCCGTGGCAATTACTTAAAATCTCTGAAAAGCGGTTAAAATCCTCAAAATTTTCCTCTAAAATCTTTGCAAATCTTTTAAATTTGCATTCAATTTTTTTGAAAACCTTTGAATCCTTTCAAATCTTAGAAATTTTGAATACTTTTAAATTTAAGGAATTTTGAATCCTTTCAAATCTTGGAAATCCCTTTAGAATCTCATATCCTTCAAAAATCGTGAAAATACTTGGGTATCACATAAAAACCTCTAAAATCTTTTGTTATCACATGGCATTTTTTTAAATATTCGGAAATTTCTTAAAGTTCCTTAAAATATCTTAAAATCCATTAAAATCAATGGAAATCGTGTGGAAATCCCTTAAAATCCTTTTAAACACTTTAATATCGTTGAAAAAATTTTGAAATCGCTTGAAATCTTTAAAATCTTATAAAATCCTTTAGAATCCTTTAAAGCGCACAAAAATTCCTTAAATCCCTAAAAAATCCCTTTAAACACTTTAATATTGTAGAAATCCTTAAATTCGCTTAAAATATTCAAAATCCCATTAATATACCTTATAATTTTTCAAAATCTGTGTAAATCCCTATAATCCCTCTGATTCCTTCAAATCCCTTAAAATTCCTTTAAACACTTTTATACTGTAAACATTCTTGGAATCGCTTATAATCGCTTGAAATCTTGGAAAACCCGTAAAATCGCTTTTCATCGTTCAATGTCTGCGGAAAACCCTTGAATCCCTTAAAATCTCTTTAAAAACTTTATTATATTGTTAGAATCCTTTTTTAACTCTTTGGCTATTTTTGAATCTTCAGAATCCCTTTAAAATCCCAGACACTTTAAAAATTGTGAAAATACTAGGGTATCACATGAAACCCTTAAAAATACTTTGAAATCAAGTGACTTATTTTTAAATATTTATGAAGATCTTGAAAGTCCTTAAAATGTCTCAAAATACCTTAAAATCTTTGAAAATCGTTCTTAATTGTTGAAAGTCCCTTTAAAAACTTTAATATTGTACAAATCCTTAAAATCGCTTCAAATCGTTTGGAATCTTCGAAATCCCACCAAACCTGTTATAATCCTTCAAGTTCCGCAAAAATCCTTTGAATTCCTTAAAGTCCCTTCAACCACGTGAATATTTCAAAAATTATTGGAATCGCTTGAAATCTCTAAAATTTCATTAAAATCCCTTATACTCCTGTAAGATCTGTGAAAATCCCTTAAATATTTCAAAATGCCTTTGAACACTGCAATATTGTGGATATTCTTGGAATCGCCTGGAATCGCTTGAAATCTTTAGAATCCTATGAAATCTGTTATAATCCTTCAAAATCCGCAAAGATTCCTTGAATCTTCTCAAATCCCTCTGAACACTTAAATATTGTAAAAATTCTTGCAATCGCTTAAAATTTTTAAAATCTTATAAAATCACTTATAATCCTTCAAAGTTCGCAGAAATACTTTAAATCCCTTAAAATACCTGTAAATACTTTAGCACGGTAGAAGTCCTTGAAATCGATTAAAATCTTGAAAATCCTATTAGAATACATAATAGTCCTCTAAAATCCGTGGGAATCCCTTAAAATCTCAAGCAAACAGTTCAAATCCTTAAAATTTTCTAAAATTGTTGCAAATCTTTTAAATTTGCATTGAACCTTTTTTATTTTCTTCAAATACCTTTGAATCTTGGGAATCCCTATAAAATCCCATATCCATAAAAAATGGTGCAAATACTTATATATGTTATTACATGATATGCTTTAAAATCTTTTGTAATCCCGTAACTTATACGGGTATTCAAATATTTCAAAATCACTTGAAATTCCTTAAATTATTTTGAAATCCGTAAAAGTCAATCCAAATTCCTTAAAATCCTTGAAATTCCTTTAAAATCTTTGCAAATCTTTTTGATTTCTTTGAAATCTTTTTAAGTGTTTAAAAATCTCTTTTAACCTTTGCAATCGTTCTAAAATCTAATGATATTCTTTAAAAATCATAATAATCACTTTGAACACTTTAATATTGTCAAAATCCTTGTAATCGCTTGACATCCTTAAAATCCCATAAAATATCTTATAATCCTTGAAAGTCTGACAAAATCCCTTAAATTTTTTTCAATCCCTTGAAACACTTTAATATTGTAAAATTTTTTAAAATCGCTTGAAATCTTCAAAATACCATTAAAATTCCTTATCATTCTTCAAAATTTGTCGAAATCCCTTAAAATCTATAAAAGTCGGCCTTAATCCTTAAAATTTTCTTTGCAATCTTTAAAAATGTTTGAATTTCCATAAATTCTTTTTTAAACTTTTTGAATCATTTAAAATCTTTGGAATTCCTTTAAAATTCCATACCCTTTAAGAATCGTAAAAATACTTGGATATCCCATAAAATACTTTAAAATCCTTCTCAGTTCTTGGCAATCTCGTGACTTATTTTCAAATATTTCCAAGCCTCTTGAAATTCCTTAAAATACCTTAAAGTACCTTGAAATCCATAGAAATCGTTCTTAATTCCTTAAAATCTCTTAAAACCCGTTCACGTTATAAAAATCCTTGAAATCTGCAAAGTCCTTAAAAATCTTATATAATCCTTCAAAGTCCGCAGAAATCCCTTAAATCCCTAAAAATCTCTTTAAAATTTTTATTTTATTGTTAAAATTATTAAAATTCTTTAAATTTTTTTAATACAATTAAAATCCCTTATAATCCATAAAAATCTATGGAAATCCCTTAAAATCTCTCAAAATCGGTTCAAAAACTAAAATTTTTTTTTTTAATCTTAAAAAATCTTTTGAATTTCCATCAATTCTTTTTAAAACTTCACAGATCCTTTTAAATCTTCAGAATCCCTTTCAAATCCCAGACCCTTTAAAAACTGTGAAAATACTTGGGTATGACATGAAATCCTTTAAAATCCTTTAAAATTGAGTGACTTATTTTAAAATATTTGAAAAGCTCTCAATATCTCCTATAATATCTTATAATACCTGAAAAACCACGAAAATCGTTCTTAATTCTTTAAAATCCCTTTAAACATTTTATGATTGTAAAAATCCTTGAAACTGGTTTAAAACTTCTAAATCCCATAAAATCTCATATAATCCTTCAAAGTCCGTAGAAAACTCTTCAATTCCTAGAAATCCCTTTAAAAACTTTATTATATTTTTAAAGTCCTAAAAATTCTTTAGATTTTTTAAATACCATCAAAATCTCTTCTAACCCTTAAAAGTCGATGGAAATCCCTTAAAATCTATGAAAATCATTTCAAAAGCTAAAAATTTATTTACAACTTTATAAAATTTTTGAATTTTTATCAATTCTTTTTAAAACTCTTTAGGTCCTTTTCAATCTTCAGAATCCCTTTCAAATACCAGACCCTTCAAAAATTGTGAAAATACTTGGGTATCACATGAAATCTTTCAAAATCCTTTAAAATCCAGTGACTTATTTTTTAATACTTTGAAAGCTCTTAAAATCTTTTAAAATATCTTATAATACCTTAAAATCCATTAAAATCGTTCTTGATTCCTCAGAATCCCTTTTAACACTTTAATATTGTAAAGATCCTTAAAATCGCTTAAAATCTTTAAAATCTCATTAAGATCTCAAATCATACTTTAAAATTCTTTATAATCCCGTAACTTATTTTTAAATGTTCCGAAAGCTCTTAAGTTTCCTTACAGTATATTATAATACCTTTAAACACTTACATATGGTAGAAATCCTTCAAATCGTTTGAAATCTTTAAATTCCTATTATAATCCTCTAAAATCCATGAAAATCCCTGAAAACCTTTTTAATTTAATTGCATTCTTTTCAAATTTCTTAAAATCTCTCAAATCTTCAAATTCCTTTAAAATCCATATCCTTACAAAATCATGAAAATGCTTGGGTATGACATGAAATCCTTTAAAATCACTGTTTTATTTTGAAATATTTAAAAAGCTCTTTAAATTCTTTAAAATACCTTTAAATTCCTTAAAGCCGTTCAAAATCACTTTAAACACTTCAATAATGTATAAATCCTTGAAATTACTTGAATTTGTTTTAAAACTTTGAAATCCTATTAAATGTGTTATAGTCCTTCGAATTTCGCAGAAATCCCTTCAACCACTTTAATATTCTAAAAAGTCTTGCAATCGCTTGAAATTTTTGAAATCCCTAAAAAAACCTTTAAACACTTTAGCATAGTAAAAGTCTTTCAAATCCCATAAAAATCACTTATAATCCTTTTAAGTCCGTAGGATTCCTTAAAATCTCTAGGAGACGGTTTTACTCTTTACTATTTTCTTTAAAATCTTTGCAAATCTTTTGAATTTTTACGAAATTTTTTCAAATCTCTTTCAAATCTCTCAAATCTCCCCGAAATAATTCGAATCCCGTGAAAATTCATGAAATCGCTTGAAATCTTCAAAATCTCTTAAATCTCTGATAATCCTTTAAAGCCCGCAGAAACCTCTTAAATTCCTTAGAATCCCTTCAAAAACTTTATTATTGTGAGAATCCTTGGAATCACTTTGAATCTTTTAAAACCCATTAGAGTTCTTCATAATGACTTATAATCTGTAGAAATTCTTTAAAGTCTCATTGAACACTCAAATATCTTCAAAATCCTTGGTATCGCTTGAAATCTTTGAAATCACATAAAATCTCTTATATTCCTTTAAGGTCTGTAGAAATTCCTTGAATCAATTGAAGTCCCTTTAAACTCTTAAATATTGTAAAAATTCTTAAAATCGATTGTAATCTTTGAAATTCCATTAAATTCCTTGGATTCCTTTGAAGTCAGCAGGAATCCCTTAAAATGTTTTAAAATTGGTTAAAATTCTTGAAATTCCTTCAAAATTCCTGCAAAGTTTTCAAGTTGCTGTGAAATCTCTTTAAATCTCTTTAAATGCTTTTAAATCTTCCAAATTAATTAAAATCCTTTCAAATGCCGTTAACTTATATTAAAATAATTCAAAAGCACTTAAAACTCCTTAAAATGTCTTAAAATACCTTAAAATCCACGAAAATCATTCTTAATTCCTCAAAAAACCTTCAACGACTTAAATATCTTAAAAATCCTTGAAATCGCTTAAAATCTTAGTAATTTCTTAAATCTCTGATAATCGTTTAAAGTCCACAGAAGTCCCTTGAATTCCTTCAAATTCCTTTAAAAACTTTATTATTGCAAGAATCCTTGGAATTACTTAAAATCTTTAAAATTCTTTTAGAGTCCCTTCTTATATCTTAAAATTCACGGATATACCTTAAATACCTTAAAATGCCTTGAAACACTTAAATAGCTTATATAGATTATATATTCTAATCGCTTAAAATCTTCGAAACCCCGTAAAATCTGTTATAATCGTTTAATGTTTGCAGAAATCTCTTGAATCCCTAAAAAACTCCTTAAACACTTTATAATTCTAAAAATCCTGGAAATCGCTTGAAATCTTCAAAATCCCATTTAAATCCTTTACAATTATTTAAAATCCCTGTTAATCCCAACAATCCCTTTATATACCTTTAAACACTTAAATATTATAAACATTCTTGGAGTCGCTTATAATCGCTTGAAATCTTCGAAATCCCGTAAAATCTGTTATAATCGTTTAATGTCCGCAGAAGCCCCTTGAATCCCTAAAACTCTCCTTAAACACTTTATAATTCTAAAAATCCTGGAAATCGCTTGAAATCTTTAAAATCCCATTCAAATCTTTTATAATTATTTTAAATCCGTGTAAATCCCTATAATCCCTTTAAATACCTTTAAACACTTAAATATTATAAACATTCTTGGAATTGCTTCTAATCGCTATAAATCTTTGAAATCCTGTAAAATCTCTTATAATCCTTCAATGTTTGCAGAAATCTCTTGAATCCCTAAAAATCTCCTTGAATACTCTTTAAATCCTTGCAAAAATCTTTGGAATCCCTTCAAAATACAATACCCTTCAAAAATCGTAAAAATACTTAGGTGTCACATTAAATTCTTTAAAACCCTTTCAAATCTTTTGAAATCCCGTGACTCATTTTGAAATATTTTGTTAACTCTCAAAATTTTTAAAAATACCTTAAAATACCTTTAAATCCATTGAAATCGTTGTTAATTCCTTAAAATCCCTTTAAATCCTTTAATATTGTAAAAATCCTTGAAATCGCTTAAAATCGCCTAAAATCTTTGAAATCACATAAAATCCTTCAGAATCCTTCAAAGCCCGCAGAAATTCCTTCAAATCACTTTAAAAACTTTAATGTCCTTTAAAATCTGTGGAAATCCCTTAAATCCCTTAAAATCCCCGTGAACACTTCAATATTAAAACAATCCTCAAAATTGCTCGAAACCGTTCAAAATTTTTACAATCTCATGAAATTCTTTATCATCCTTTAAAATCCGCAAAAATCGCTCGAATTCCTAAAAAATTTCTTTTAAACACTAATATTGGATAAATCTTAAAAATCGACCAAAATTTTTAGAATCACATTAAAATTCCTTATAATCCTTTAAAACACGTAGAAATCCCTTAAAATCTCTAGTTAAAAATCTCTAGTTTAAAATCTTTTAAAGCTCTTTGAAATCCCATGACTTATTTTGAAATATCCCTTTAAGATTTAAAAATCCCTTCAAACACTTCAATATTGTAAACATTCTTAAAATCGCTTGTAATCGCTCGAAATCCTATCACAATCCCTATTAGTTCATTAAAATCTGTGAAAATCCCTTAAATCCCTTAAAATCCCCTTCAACACTTCAATATTGAAACAATCATTAAAATTGCTTAAAATCGTTCAAACTCTTTAAAATCCCATTAAATTTTTTATTATCCTTTAAAATCCGCAGAAATCCCTTTAAACACAAGTATTGGAAAAATCTTTGAAATCGCCTAAAATCTTTAGAATCCCATTAACATCCCTTATAATCCTTTAAAACACGTGAAAATGGCTTAAAATCTCTAAAAATTGGTTCAATTCTACGAAATATTCTTAAATATCTTTTCAAATCTTTTGAGATTCCCTGGTAATCTTTTTGAATCTCTTCGAATCCCTAAAATCTTCGGAATTCCTATGAAATCCCATATTCTTAAAAAATCGTAAAAATATTGATGTTTTACATGTTATTGTTAAAAATCCTTTAAAATTCTTTGAAATCCCGTGACTTATTTTGAAATGTTCCGAAAGCTCTTAAAATTTTTTCAAATATCTTGAAATTCCTGAAAATCTCATAAAATCCTTTAGAATTCTTCGTAGTCCACAGAAATTCCTTAAATCCCTTGAAATAATTTAAAAATCCCCTTAAACACTTTAATATTGTAAATATTCTTAAAATCGCTGGTAATCGCTCGAAATCCCATCACAAACCATAATAGTCCTTTGAAATCTGTTGAAATCCCTTAAATCCCTTAAAATCCCCTTCAACACTTCAATATTGAAACAATCATTAAAATTGCTTAAAATCGTTTAAACTCTTTAAAATCCCATAAAATTTTTTATCATCCTTTGAAATCCGCAGAAATCCCTTTAAACACAGGTATTGGAAAAATCTTTGAAATCGCCTAAAATCTTTAGAATCCCATTAAAATCCCTTATTATCCTTTAAAACACGTGAAAATTGCTTAAAATCTCTAAAAATTGGTTCAATTCTACGAAATTTTCTTTAATATCTTTTTAAATCTTTTGAGATTCCCTGATAATCTTTTTGAATCTCTTTGAATCCCTCAAATCTTCGGAATCCCTTTGAAATCCCAGATTCTTAATAAATCGTGAAAATACTGATGACTTTTTTAAAAATATTTCGGAAGCTCTTAAAATTTTTTCAAATATCTTTAAATTCCTGAAAATCTCATGAAATCCTTTAGAATTCTTTGTAGTCCACAGAAATCCCTTAAATCCCTTAAATCATTTAAAAATCCCTTTAAAACTATAATAT
Source organism: Amphibolips quercusostensackenii (assembly GCA_032357855.1). Taxonomy (NCBI): domain Eukaryota; kingdom Metazoa; phylum Arthropoda; class Insecta; order Hymenoptera; family Cynipidae; genus Amphibolips; species Amphibolips quercusostensackenii. The sequence goes on from JAUELO010021442.1 coordinate 11,920, forward strand.
TGTAAAAATACTTCAAGTCGATGAAAAATTTCAAAATCCCATTAAAATCCCCTATAATCTTTTTAAAACCGTAGAAATCCTTTGGATCCCTTAAAATTCCTTTGAACACTTTAATATTATGAAAATTCTTGAAATCGACTACAATCGCTTGAAATCTTCAAAATCCTATAAAATATTAATATTCCTTTAGAGTCCTTAAGTTCCATGAAATCCGTGAAAATCGTTTTTAATTTCTTGAAATACCTTAAAATATCTTTAAATCTCTCGAAATATTTTTATATTGCTTAAATTCCTTGAATATTCGGTAAAATTTCTGGAAATCTGATTAAACTCCTTAAAGTCCCATAAAATTTTATAAAATCCATTAAAATTTAAGGTTTTCTGCGAAATATTACTTTTTAAAATAATTTAAAATCATTTTAAATACTATCCTGAAACTTTGTTAATGCCGTAAAATCTTTTAAAATTTCTTAAACTATGGAAATCTCATTGAATTTCGAAAAAATGTTGTAATTCATTTAAATGCTTTGTAGCCCTTTGAAATATCTTAGAATTTGTTGAAATCTGATAAAATCTTCAAAATTCTTTAAAATATTTTTTTTGCGAAAATAATATTTCATGTTAATGTTATAATTTTCAAAAACTTAAATATTAAATTATTTTTTAGGACACAATAACACGAGAGCATTTATCTCACATGGAGGTCTTCACAGTGTTCAGGAAGCCATTTATTATGCTGTTCCCGTAATTGGTATTCCATTATTTTTTGATCAACTTCAAAACGTTGAAATTTTAGTCAAGAAAGGAATGGGAATTCAACTAAATCATGTCGAAATTTCTGAAAAATCTTTGGATGAGGCTCTGATGAAAATATTAAAAGATCCGAAGTACAGGTGAAGATCTGAGACATATTCTAATATGCTTAAAAGAAAATTTACATGTCTCATTAATAATTATTGATTATTAATTATTAAACTAATATTAGGTCAGGAAAAATCTGGAAATCAGGAACAGTCAAGGAGTTTTAGTAGTCAGGGATAGTCAGGGATTTATGAAAAAATCTTGAAAAAGTCAGAGAATTTCTACAAGTAACTGTCATGGATGATAAATTTGAAAAATTTTTTATTTTTAATTGAAATTTTTTCATTCCGATTATGAAATATGCTATGCTAAAAATTTTCACAAGATTAAAATTCTGGTTTTTCAATATTATTGATCGGAAGAAATGAAAAATTGATTAGAAAAAAATTAGAAAATTTTGAAAATGAAATTTTGCGGTCACCCTGATATTATATTTTTATCTGCAATTTATTTGCTTCACATTTTTATTTCTTTTTTTTGCAATTTCCTCCTCATGACAATTAAATTTCAAGTAAAAGTTTTATTGATTAATTAAAAATTCAACAATTTTCTTAAAAATTAACCATTCATGGCTGTGAATTCGTCTTTTTGTTTTGAAAATTTGTTAAGAAATAATATTTTTAGAATGAGAATCCCTTTTGGTTAAGGATTCAACTAGTTTGTTGAAAATTTGTCTTTTTGTTGAATCCGAATATTTTTTATTTTTACACAATGTTACAATTTTTTTTTGAAAATGTAACTACTTTTTAAAGGTTGAACCAATTAGTTCAAAAATCATTGTTTTTCGAAGCCTTACCATTTTAGATAAAAATTCATCTCCGCTTGAAAATTTGTTTTCTTTTTTTGTTGAAAATTAATTTTTTTAACTGAAAGTTAACCTGTTCCAGTTAAAGATTCATCATTTCAGTTGAAAATGTATTTTTTTTGTCAAAAGTTTAACTATTTTATTTATGATTTTTTATTTTAAGTTCAAATCTTTTTAGTTAAAAATTAATTCTTTTAATTGAAAATTGACCCACTCCAGTTAAAGATTCATAAAATTAATGTTTTCAAATTGAAATTAACATATTCCAGTTAAGGATTCATCATTTCAGTTAAAAATTCATTTTTTTGTCAAAAGTTTAATTATTTTATTGAAGATTTATTATTTTAAATTCAAATCTTTTCTGTTAAAAATTAATTTTTTCAACTAAAAATTAACCTATTTTCGTTAAAGATTAATAATTTCAGTTAAAAATTTATTTCCTTTGTTAAAAATTTTAACTAGTTAATTGAAGATTTATTATTTTAAATTTAAATCTTATTGGTTGAAAATTTATTTTTTTATCTAAAAATTAACTTATTTCAGTTGAAGATTCATCATTTCAGTTGAAAATTCATTTCTTTGGTCAACAATTAAACTATTTTATTGAAGATTTATTATTTTAAATTCAAATATTTTTAGTTGAAAATAATTTTTCAACTGAAATTAACCAATTCCAGTAAAAGATTCATGCAAATTAATGTTTTCAACTGAAAATTAACCTATTCCAGTTGAAAATTAATTTCTGTTAAAAATCTATTTCTTTGGTCAAAAGTTTAAATATTTTATTAAAGATTTATTATTTCAAATTAAAATCTCTTCTATTGAAAATTAATTTTTTGAACTAAAAATTTACCCATTACAGTTAAAGATTCATTAAAATTAATTTTTTTAACTTAAAATTAACCTATTCCACTTCAAAATTCATATATTCAGTTAAAAATTAATTTTTTTCGTCAAAAGTTTAACTATTTTATTGAAGCTTAATTATTTTAAATTCAAATCTTTTTGGTTGAAAATAATTTTTTTTTAACTGAAAATTTACCTATTTCAGTTAAAGATTTATGCAAATTAATTTTTTAACTGAAAATTGACCTATTCCAGTTGAAGATTCACCTTTTTAGTTGGAAATTCATTTCTTTGGTCAAAAGTTTAGCTATTTAATTAAAGATTCATTATTTGAAACTTAAATCTTTTGGGTTAAAAATTAATTTTTTCAACTGACAATTAACCTATTTCAGATGAAGATTTATTTTATAATATCAGTTAAAAATTAATTTTTTTCGTCAAAAGTTTAACTATTTTATTAAAGATTTATTATTTTAAATTCAAATTTTTTTGGTCACAAATTAATTTTTTCAACTGAAAATTAACTTATATCAGTTGAAGATTCATGCAAATTAGTTTTTTTTAAATAAAAATTACCCTATCCTAGTTGAAAATTCATTTCTGTTTAAAGTCTTTTTCTTTGGTCAATAGTTTGAATATTTTATAAAAGATTTTTTATTTTTAATTCAAATCTTTTTGCTTGAAAATTAATTTTTTCAACTGAAAATTAACCTATTCCAGTTGAAGATTCATGCAAATTAATTTATTCAACTGAACATTAACCTATTTCAGTTAAAGTTTCATACTTTCAGTTATAAATTTATTCCCTTAGTCAAAAGTTTAACTATTTTATTAAAGATTTATTATTTTAAATTCAAATCTATTTGGTTGCAAATAAATTTTTTTAACTAAAAATTTACCTATTTCAGTTGAAGATTAATAATTTCATTTAAAAATTCATTTCTTTGGTCAAAAGTTTAACTATTTTATTAAAGATTTATTATTTATAATTAAAATCTTTTTGGTTGAAAATTAATTTTTTTTTACTGAAAATTAACCCATTCCAGTTGAAGATTCATGCAAATTAATTTTTTCAACTGAAAATTAACCTATTCCAGTTGAAGATTCATCATTGCGGTTGAAAATTCATTTCTTTGGTGAAATGTTTAACTATTTTGTAGAAGATTTATTATTCCAAATTATTATCTTTTTGGTTTAAAATTAATTTTTTTAACTCAAAATGACCTATTTCAGTTCAAGATTCATAATTTCAGTTGAAAATTCATTTCTTTAGTCAAAAGTTTAAATATTTTATTGAATATTTATTATTTTTAATTTAAATCTTGTTGTTCAAAAATTAATTTTTTTAAATAAATATTACCCTATTTCAATTAAAGATTCATTTCTGCTAAGAATCTATTTCTTTCGTCAAAAGTTTAAACATTTCAGCAAAGATTTATCATTTTAAATTAAAATCTTTTTGGTTGAAATATCTACTATTACAACAATCTTTAAATTTTTTTACATTGAACTACTTTGTTAAAAGTTTAACCAGTTATTTGAAAATTACTTTTTCTCGAAGCTTCACTATCTTAATTGAAAATTCAATTATGGTTAGAAATTATTTTTCGTTTTTTGTTAAAAATTCGTTTTCTTTTTTTGTTTAAAATTGATTTTTTCAACTGAAAATTAACCTATTCCAGTTAAAGATTCATCATTTCAGTTGAAAATTCATTTCTTTGGTCAAAAGTTTTATTATTTTATTAAAGATTTAATATTTTAAATTAAAAAGTTTTTTGCTAGAAATTATTTTTTTCAGGTGAAAATCACCCTATGCTAGTTGAAGATTCATCATTTCTGTTGAAAATACGTTTCTTTTGTGAAAACTTAAACTATTTCATTGAAGATTTATTACTTTATATTAAAATCTTTTTTGTTGAAATATATACTATTACATCAATGGTTAAATTTTTTCATTTAAAAATTAAACTGCTTTGTTGAAGGTAGAACCAATAAGTTAGAAAATCATTTTTTTCAAAGCTTCACCATTATAGTTAAAAATTCATCTGCGGTTGAAATTTTTTAATCTTTTTCGGTTGAAAATTAATTTTTTTAACTGAAAATTTAACTTTGGTTAAAGGTTTACCTATATATCTAAATATTTATTATTTTGAATTAAAAATTCAATCACTTCGGCAAAATTGAACTACTTGTTAGATTTTTTTTTTAAGGTTCATGTCTTTGGTTAAAAATCTAACTCTTTCATTAAAAATTAAATTGTTTTTAGGGCAAAATTAAATTTTTCAACTCAAAATGTTACTTACTCATTTTCAATTAGAAATTCATCTTTTTTTGTTGAAAATTTGTCTTTTTGGTTTAACTTTCTTTTTTTAGATTAACTTTTCTTTACTGAAAATTTTACTTTTCGTTAGTATATTAACCCTCTTTGTTAAAAATTCTTTTTTTACTATTAATTTTTTCACTGCAAATTTCACTGTTTGGTTGTTAATCAACTTTTTTTTGTTTTAGAATTATTTTTTTTGGTAGAAAAATCAACTATTACATTTTTTTGCTGAAAATTATTCTAAGTAGATTAAAAATTCAATTCTTTTGTTAAATATTAAAATATTTTGTTCACTTTTTGTTGTTGAAATACCTAGGTCGAACATTTAATTCTTTGATTGAAAATTAAAATATTAAATTTTTTTTTTTTTTAATATCAACTATTACATTTTTTATAAAAATTTATTTAATTTTTGATAACTCAACTTTTTGGGTTAAAAATATAACTGTGTTATAAAAAACTTGTCTGTTTGTTTAAAATTAAACTATTTGGTTAAAAGTTTGAACATTTTTTGCAAAATTCGTCTCTTTCGAACGAATTTTTCAGAAGACAGTTGAATTTTTCAACACAGAAAATTGAGTTTTCACCAAAAAAACAAATTTTCCTTTAAAAAATGTGATAGTTGATATTTTAACAAGAAAAAAATGAATTTAAAAAAAAATTTAATATTCAAGCCAAGAATTAATTGTTCAAAAAAATAAATAAATTTTCATGTAATAGTTGAATTTTCAACCTTCGAATATAAATTCTCAACAACAAAGTGATATTTTTTACCGAAAAGATGAATTTTCAAATTGAATTAGGAATTTTTCTTTTAAAAAAATGAATTTCTGACAAATACAGATTTTTCAGTGATGAAAGATGAAAAATTTCTTTTAAATTGTTGAATTTTCAAGCCAAAGGACAATTTGTTTGCAAAATTGTTGAATTTACTGCCCGAAAATATGAATTTTCCACAAAAAAGTTCATTTGCAACTAAATAGTTGCATTATTTAATAAAAAAGAGAAAATTTTAAACCAAGAAGAGTTTTATACCAAAAAAGACTTTTTTTTAGTTAAAAAAAGAATCAAATTTTTACTAAAAATGGGAAATAAATATTTTCAGGTGAAAAATTTAATTTTACACAAGAAAAAATACATTTTGAATAAAATAGCTACACTTTTAGCCAAAGAGATTAATATTAAACTAAAATGATGAATTTTCATTAAAATATTAATGTGTCAACCAAAAAGATGTAATTTCTACTAAAAGAAATTTATTTTAAAATAAAAAAAGAATTTGTCAACCAAAAAGATTAATTTATTACCAGAAAGCAATTAATAGTTTTTAAAAAAAAAAGTAAAATTTTCAACTACTGTGATGAATTTTCAAATAAAGTGATGAATTTTTTAACCAGAATAACGAATTATTAACAATAAAGATTGTTCACTCAAGTTTATTCAAATTGTTGAGTATTTAATTAAAAAAAAATTTTCTGTAGAATGGCTGACTTTAGCACTTGAAAATATAAATTTTCAACAAAAAAGTTTATTTTAAACAAACAGTTGCATTTCTAACAAAAAGAAGATGCATTGTCAGCTAAAAAATATCAATTTTGAACGAAAAAGGGAAAAGTTACATTTTCAGTTAAAAATTTTTATTTTTTAACAAAAAAAGAAATGAATATTCAACAACAACAAAAAACGAATTTCTAACCAAAGATGTATTTTCAACTTATATTATGAATTTTTAACAAAAAATAATGTTTAAACTAATTGGTTTAACTTAGCAAAGTCGTTTAATCTTGACCAAAAAAATTTATTTTTAACGAATGATGCAGTAGTACATATTTTTTATGCAAACAAATTTTCATTCAAAAAAAAGATTTGAATTCGACCAAAAGACGAATTTTCAACAAAATAGTTGAATCCTTGACAAAAACGGATCCTTAGTCGAAAAATATTATTTCTCAACAAATCAATAATTTTAATCAAAAAGACGAATTTTATACAAAACAGGTAAATTTTTAACAAAAAGTAAATTTTCACCGAAATATTTTAATTTTTAAACAAAAAAGACAAATTTTCAACCAAGCAGTTGTATCAACAAGAAAAATATTTCACTGCACGTATTGACAACGTTACAACAAAAACTCGTTTTTATGAAATATTTAAATGATAAACTGTTACAAAAAAAAATAATAAAAAATACATGCGAATTCTCTTTTAAATTTTGCTGTGTCTTTTTCATAAATTAAGACTTTTTTATTCCAGAAAAGCGGCAAAATATCATTCAGGTCTTTTTCGAGACAGACCAATGAGCCAATTGAAAACAGCTATCTTTTGGATGGAATATGTGATAAGAAATGGCCCAGAATCCATAAAATCACCTGCTTTGAATCTCTATTGGTGGCAACAGGAATTGCTAGATGTGTATGGATTTTTGTTATTGTTATTCCTAATAGCAATTTATCTTATTTTTATTTTTGTCAAAAATGTTTTCAAAATGTATTTAGGAAAAAGTGTCAAAAAAGATGTAAAGAAAGAATGATGTCTCAGGAGTTGAAAAATATCAAAAGTAGTAATTATACTTCAGCTGATTGAAGGGTAAATTGCGAATTGCAAATTTTAACTTGCTATTGATACGTGACCTATCATAATGTAAGAATATTTTGTTTTAACAAATTATTAAGAGTATTAAAAACTAATTTAAAGGATATGAAGCATGTATAATTTATCGACATCAGTTTTTTGGGGAGTTCAGAGGCCTCAAATTAATTTGAGAAATTCAAAATAGCATACAAAATTTTATGTTTTCAACTCTGATAGTTTCCGAATTTTAAAAATTTTTTGAATTTTTGGTCGACGAATTTTAAGCATTTCATGTTGATGACCAATTTTGAGTATTCAACGCTGATGGTGTCAAAAGTTGTATTGCAAATTAGCATTGTTTTCAAAATTAATAGTTAAGCTAAAAACGATTTCAGACGATCGAAAAAGTTAAACTTTTCTTTTTGAATACAAGAAATTAAATAAAACTTAAAAATTTTGAAAAGTTTAAAGAATTTTGTAGAATTTCATAAAATTTTCAAGGAATTTAAAAATCTATCGAGGATGACAATAATATTTCAAAGATTTCAAGGATTCCCACGAATTTCATGAAAACCTTAGAAAATAAGAAATTAAATTTCAAGGGATTGTAATAATTTTTAGAAATTTTTGAAAAATAGTAGCAAAATGGTGTCTACATTGTTCTTAAATATTTACTTGATGGGTTGACTATTTTTAAAATCTGGTAAACAACATACACACCCCATAAGGTCGTCTGAAATTTTTTTGAATCTTTTAAAATACCGTGAAAGTTTTGAAATCTTTTAAAATACTTTAAGAACTCCTGAAACCTTTCGAAATCCTCCAAAAATTCTTGGAAAACTTGTCCATTTTTTTATCGTTTCAAATTTTCAAAATCTCTTAAAAACTTAGAATTTTTTACATCCAATGAATGAATCGATCCAATTTTTAGTCATTTCGTAGTTGTCAAAGTGCTGCTATACCAAGCCATGCGCCGTGGATCGGGACAAGTGAAAATCGGATGGAGCAATATCCGGGGAATATGGCGGGTGAGGCAAAACTTCCCATTTTAGCGTTTTCAAATAAGTTTTCACGACTTTCGAAACATGGGGTCTCGCATTGTCATGGAGCAAAATTACTTTGTCATGTCGATCTTTATATTGCGGCCG
>JAUELO010021443.1:0-11036 GCA_032357855.1 Amphibolips quercusostensackenii
TGCTTTTCCGTACTTTCATTTAATTCTACGAGCAATTAAAAAAATTATTGATAACCAGGCAAAAGGAGTTTCATGAGTACCTTATGGGCCCACTCAAGTGTGGTATCCTTCGCTTAGATTTATTAACTGATGAGCCAGTAGTATTAGGCCTGCGAGTTAAGTTACTCACATCTCCTTTAAGGAAGTTCATCCAATAGCCTTTAACCTAATCCTAGTAGCCGGCAAACTATCTGGAAGGCTTTTCAAAGAAAGAGAATCTCGGAATCGGATATTTCTTTCATTATAGAATCGTTATCTCTGGCGACATTTAAACAATATAACAAATCTTTGCGATTGTGGTGTCAATATTGGGCTAAAAACAAAATGTATGTGTCTGATGCTCGTTCGAAAGATGTGCCTGTGTTTCTAGTGCAAGTTTTTAAGAAAGTGAAAAGTTACGGTACCTTAAATACTTATGAGTCTGCAATGTCTTTAATTTTTATGCCAGATATTAGTAACGATCAATTATTGATGAGATTCTTTTAGGGTATCTCGGTGTTTTAACCAAAAAATATCGATATCACTCTTCTTGGGATCCTCAAATTGTCCTTTTATTTAAAAAAATTCGTATCCTAACAATCATGTGTCTATTAAAAACTTGACCCCAAAATTAGTAATACTGACAGCCTTAACTACGTCTCAACGTATGCAGAAATTATCAAAAAATGTCTTAGATGATATTATTATTTCAAAATCAATGGTTTAGATTAAGATTCCGAATTAGATTAAAACGTCTAAGGAAAATAAACTGCAACCGTGTGTGATTATACCTTTTTTTGAAGTAATTTGTTCATTACGTACAGAAAGCACTTTGTCGCGATGGTTAAAAGATGTTCCAAATTGCAGTTAAATAAACACAAATACTTTAAAGTAACATAGTACGTGACACGCTTTTATTTTTGCTACTAATTTAGATGGTATTCATGTCGAAATTATAAGTCAGACGAGTAGTTGGTCAGAAAGTTTCAAAGTGTTTGCAAAGTTTTATAAAAGGCCTTTATGCGATGAAGCAATTAATGCAAGGGCCATTATATCAAACTCTTATCAATGAGCTTGCGTTATTTGAATTGTTCCTAATTTTTAATTTTAAAAAATCGTGAGATTGCAAACACTTTTCTTGTAACATCTACGTAATGATCTAGAAGAACGAGACGACTCTTATTATCTCGATTGAACTACACTTACAGTCAAGTCTATTTGATCGGTTAAGTGTCGTCGTTCTAATTTATGTAACGTTTCCTACATTTAACAAATTTTGAGCCTTTGTAATATTCTGGCTTCGTAAATTGATAACCTTATTAGGAAATTTGACAAAAATTTTAAAGACAATTTTATTTGCCAATAAGGCTTTTTCATTACTGACACTTTTGTCTATTTATATTAAATCCTGAAACGCTGTAGAATCTTGTTTAATATAGTGGTTAACTATGTTTAACAAGATCATAAACAAGATACAAGTAGAGATAATCATTGAGATAATAATTAAGAAAATAAGAGCAATGATTGACCACTTTAGAAAAACTTTAGACAAGTTTTCAAAAACAACAAAATTTTTAAACAGACTAAAATATATTTTTGTGATTCTGGTGAATTCAAGAGAGTATAAAACTATGAAACTAATAAATCAAAGAATGTATTTGTTATGAATAATAATTTAACAGTCGCGTGACAGGAAAGGCGACTATGCTGAAACATTTTTTATTTCAACATATAGATCGGATATTTCTTTTCAAGATTTAACCTTGAATAGCAATGCAGCGTGACCAGATAAAAACTCTATGTGACGTGAGACATACTTTAAAGTGACTTTTGAAATCTTCAACTCTAAAATATTATGCTCTACTTTCGATTTTAATAAAAGGAGTTTCGGGTTTTAATCGTGTGAGAAACTACGAATCTTGCTGACGTTTCGTCAACATTGCAGTTCACTTCTTGCTTCCTATCTTTTTTAACTTAAATATAAGTGATACGTATGAATTTAAAATATTTGAAAAATGGTGTTAACCTTTTTGCAAACACCTTCACATTTTGCAAATATTTTGTTTTTTTTATAGAATGTATGAATGGCTTGAACAAATCTTACATGCAGCTATGCACTATTAGAAAAACCTGTACTATATTTAATACGCGCGAACAGTGTAAATAAAGTATTAAAAGGTGATTCTCGTTCGACTAGCGTTTTATTTCATTTATTTTTCACAATCATCGTAATAACAAAATTAAATAAAAATTTTTGCAAATGCCTATATGCATCGACTCATAGGTAAAATTTATATTTTTGTATCGATTTTTCTGACCTCCTTTGACAGCGGCATTTATGCAACATTTAAAGCATGCTTTGCAACACTGCATTATATGTAACTTGCCATAAGGATCATTTTGTACCTATATTCACATATTAGATGAATGTTATGACAAACGGCGAATAGTGCACTGTTGTAGAGCCTGCCTTATTCAATATGTTTGAACAGATCTTTTATATTTTATTAAAAAAAATATACTTTCAACTTCTTAAATAACGTAAAAGAAATAAGTTATACAAACAGCGAAAATCAAATGGTGGAGAAGGAATATTCAATGAAAAATTCTTTATTACAGCATATTTTTATTCACACAAAAAAGTAGCATGTTGTCTGATTACCTATACAGAAAAAAAGATGATATTATTTAGACAGGAATTTCATAATATACGTAATTATTATTAAAAAAAATGCATTTTTTCACCAAAAAAAATTAACATAAAATTATTTGAATATTCGTATAGCTTAAAGATTTATTATATCCTCCAAATATTATTTTCCTTTTTTGCAAATAACCTTCAAAGTCGCTTTTAGATACATAAGGAATTCTGTATTTAATGCACGGAGTGTTCAAATTGCAATCCCTTTCACGAAAAGGCTTTGTTGTCGGTCTGACCTACTTCAAAAACCTTAACTGTCTCTTGAAAAGTACTTAAATGTATAATGTAAAATAAAATTAGATGAAAATTTTTGCAGCTTCCTCATCAAAAAGTTCAAGGAACTGACGTCTAGGAAATCAGTTAACTACAAACACTTTGTGCGGCCTATCGTCTTTATTAGATGGTTTGAAATATCTTGTATGTAATTTGTATGGAAGGAATATAATTTTCTGTTAAATAACTTGTGCATTGATTGGGGTTGCGCACACGTTTTATATTGTACTTTCGATTCTGCAGTAAATTTATGTGACATGTTAAGTTGCGCAACAGAGCTAGTTTGGACTGACGACTGCGCTGCAGACATTTGAGTCATTTGTGGTGGGGCATTAGAGTAATATCGCACTTCTAGCTGCGCAATAGATTTTTTTCGCATTTTTAGTTAAGCTCTAAAGTTAGGCTGCACATTCTGCTGCGCAGTGTACTTCTGTGGAATTTTTAAAGGCGCAGTAGAGGTAGGTTAGAATTATGGTTACGCAGTAGACGTTCGCGGCATTTGTGGTTATGCAATAGAGTTATATCGCACTTCCGGCTGCGCAGTAGACCTCTGTGGCATTTTCAGCTGCGCACTGAAGCTTAGTAGCATTTCTGGTTGTGCAGAATACAATTGTGGCATTTGTTTTTGCGCACCAGAGGTAAAGTAATCACTATTGCACAGCCATAATGCAATAAAGGTGCACTGCACGACAATAAACTTCATACTTATGTAGGCAGAGCACAGCCTTAAGTGTCATTTCAAAAACCCCACTGGAGTCTAATACCCAGCCAGAAGTGGGATGAAACTCTACTGCGTAGCTCTGCTTGTGATGCGATTGTACTGCGCAACCATGATAAATATATACTATAAATAACGCATTTTTTATAGATATTTTGTGTACATTCGTTAAACTTGCAGTGCGTTGATTATATTTTCTTCTAGGCACTTTTTAGAAGAACTTAAAGCTGCTTTTATTACCAAATCAGACAAAAGCGTTGCAATTAGTTAAAAAGACAGTTAAGGTTGACAATTACAACCACATTTACAACCCTAATTGTAGTTGTCAGGCGTCTGCAGCGTTGTTTCAATAAACTTATTATATAAAAAGACTTAGGTTTCCACGTAATTATATATGACTTTTCGAATCAATTAAAATCTAACGTAATACAATCATTTTTTCACTATTTTTCTGCACTGATGTAGTAAAATTTCAGCAAGAAACGTTACGACGGAGATCATGTAACCATGAACAGCTATAAAGATTAGCCGTGGACGAAGATGCGTTACTGCACCAACATCTTCCGTTTTTGAAGGTTTAATATTCTCCATGTCTTTTTTGGTAGAAGCTTTTCGTAAATAAAGAGTGGTCCACTCCTCTTTTAGACCTGACTGAATGATAAGAAGTATTACTTGATCAAAACGTTCCTTGTAAGGCGATCCCCTCTCTAAAGCTATTCTTCCTGTAGTGGTCCAGAAGGTTTATTTCATCACCCTAGAAAAGGTAGTACCTGAACTCTTTCTTGTCAAGTAGGCTAATGAGGATGCAGACAACCGTGCTGTCAGACAAGAAACATTATTATGTTCGATCAACTGTTTCAGGCAAATCGTCTCGACGTTTTTGTCAATTAACGTTTTCTTTTGCAGGCTTAAGAGAGTTGGATCAGCTGATGCGAATGTTGTGGGAACGAAATTCGGGTGTATCATGAGTTTTAAACCTGATTTGTCCAGGGCCTTTAAACCGTCAAGCTTGATCTCATGTGCACCATTTACTTGTATAGATGTTAGAGCAGCGAAGAAAATGGTTAAGTAGAATAGAGACAGAATCAGGATGGAGCTAAAAAAGACTCTTTCAGGAGTTGCTGATGGTTCCTGAGGTATACCCATTCCCAGTAGAACTTGAACAATATTTATCGGATCCCAGATGTGAAGTTGAAACTTGAGTAATCTTGATACGATCCATACCATACCAGTGATGAAGACGAAGATCAGTATCGTGCCATAAAGCGTGCTCGGATGTTCTACAGTAACTTGACCAGGTAAAATTGGTACAATTGCGAACAAAGATATAAATTCGATAACTTCTGTGTACTCGAACAGTAAATCGTAGGATGGAAGGGAAAGCACAAGTGTAAAAACATAGATGTTGATTTCGTTGTTCTCAAGTTTACCCAACGTGCCACTGCAAGACTTATTTATTGTATTGTAGATTCCGATTCCTGCTTTCACCGACGGAACAACAGAAACAGAAAAGTTAATCTTTATCGACAAAGTTTTGAAAATCAATTCGTCTGGATCAGCATAAATGTCTAATTTTTGCGTGTGGTTAAAAAGTGCGTTGCTGTTTGGTGATAATTTCTTAAATGCTGCCTTTAGTGGATAGCCATTCATGTTCTTAAGCTTGTCAGGAAACCAGTTGCTTTTAGACGAGCACTTTTTTGATTCATACTTGTTAGTAAACGGATTAAAATAATGAATCGTTGTAATAATGTGATCTTGAGTTGTGACACTCTGCTTGATGTTGGTCAGTCTGAATTAAAGAACAGTTGTGTCTGAAAACCGTTGATACCACATTCTGCGAAGTAATTCTTCGTAGTTGGATGTTGTTCTGCTTAACAGAATATATAAGCATTTGGGACGTGTTCGTACAGGTGACAGCCCTGACAAAAACTCCAGAGAATCTGATATTTCTAGAGAGTGTGTGTTGTTCGTAAAAGATCCAGTTGTAATAAAGATTGGCGTGTCCCTTGGTTGTCCAAATCCTGTAGTCTTATTTAAAACTTTTTGTTTTTCATCTGAGCTGATTCTTAAATCTACCTGAATGGACGGTGTGAATTGTAATATCTTTTGAAGGACATTTTCAACAATGGTATCCGTCGATTTCATGCTTGTTAGTAAAAGCACTTGATAATTTGTCAAATTTTCTTTAAGATAATTCGTCAGATGATTTGTGCATTCTTCTGTTTGCGTCTTGAATAATATGCTAAATTTGAGACAGTGAGCAAAATACAAATAAGCGATCCACGTTCGTTTGAACTCCATTGTTAGAATGTTCAACGGTAAACTGATGTGTCTTACTTCAGTGATGTAAGTCGACTGTTTGTTAATTGAACATACGGCATATTCTCTTGCAAATTATCGATTGAAAATTATTGACTTTATTTTACCGTTTTCTTTTACTTGAAAAAAAAACCTTCAACCTCACTTTGCAGCTTATCGATCTTGTGCTGCACTGAGTTTCACGAAGTGACTAACATTTATATCTTAAGAAATTATTATTTTTTAGTAGAGGGGAGCAATCCCTTTGCTTCTACCGCTCCTATGTTTCCGACAAAGAAAACCCATAAGGTTTACATAATTTTTTCACTGATTTAGAATTGTGAACAATATTTCCAAATTTCTTGCTAATCCAAACAAAAGCAAATGAGCTTCCTATAAATAAGAAATTATAATTAACATATTGCGAAGTTGTTTTATAATCGCTTAAGTATGTGTTTTAACCAAAAATTAGATGCTCTATAATAGAAATAGTCGAAATTAAAATAGTATACCTATTGAATTAGTATCATATTTGAACATAAATCAGTAGAAAACTGATAATTATTGGAAGTGCTTACTAAAATAATTGGTAAATGGCTTCGCGCTATTTTAATTAGAAGTTTTTTACTCATACATTTCTGCTTCCCATCGAGTTTGGAATCTCCGTAAAGTATTCAATAAGAGTGTGACAAAATGAAGCTTGTAGCCCCAAGAATAAAATATGCACCTTCTAGTGAAAGTCAATAATATCTCGTATTAAAAAGTATTTAACAGTAGTATTCGGAGACGAAACAAAAATACTTTTTTCAAGGAAACATAACTCATACGATAAATGCCTATTTGCATTAAAAATTTAAAAATTCCATACGAAAATTTAAAGCAATGACTTGTTGTGCTCTGATCACCGATTATAGAGAATATACAATAACAAGTTTGTAAAACTACTTTTTTGAAATATATATCTAATAATATTGATACATGTACGCCCAATGCAAGGCTTTGTCTCAATTCTGGTCCATATTCGAGTCGATAACGACAGTCTAACTTGAGGCAGGATTTTCTAAATAAGCTTATCTCCAGAATAAAACGAGTCCACAATTTATCAACTATTCCGAAATTCAGTAAATTCGTCAAATATAAGGCGATCCTGATTCAAAAATCATGGCAAATCTACCTTTTTGCAGACACGTTTTTTCAGTTTTCACATAAGCACGAAGCTTATTGTATTTTTGTTCTGACGCATGCAATTTTGTCATATTTCCTTCCATGATCCACGTGATATTATTATGCTTTACTTACAACTTGATGAAAGTTGTGTTTGAAAATTTGATAATAGTTTTATTCAGCAAGGCTTGTGATCAGACTTTGTCACATTTCTTTTCTCTCAGAAGTAGTGCAAAATCCTTATTCATCAAAAGTGGAAAACGAGAATTATTTTAATCGTTTAGGCTAATAATTTCCGTTTCGAATTTCTTTGTCAATTTAATGCTA
The DNA here is from genome assembly GCA_032357855.1 of Amphibolips quercusostensackenii. NCBI lineage: Eukaryota > Metazoa > Arthropoda > Insecta > Hymenoptera > Cynipidae > Amphibolips > Amphibolips quercusostensackenii. The sequence goes on from JAUELO010021443.1 coordinate 7,500, forward strand.
GTTAGAAGTTTCTAAATTGCAAAGAAGGAAATAAAAGCACCAAAAAATACGAAGACAAAGATAATCTATTCTGTCAATTTCTGTTACATAGGAGAAATCGCGACTTTAAGTCCAGCTTCTAATATTTTCGAAAAGGAGAAAACACTGCTCTCAGATTGATCATCTATGCTACGATGAAAGTAATAAGCATCATCCCAAATATTAGCAACAGCATTGTAGCCCTAATTCTATTTTGTTATAGACAAGCTGTTACAAAACAGTATTGTTTTTCTCCAGGTCGATATTCTAATCACCTTATTATTCATTTTGTTATTCAACTTCCTTAACTGAGAAATGCATCCATTTTGGTTGAGCTTTCACTGCCGGAGCTCCTGCTCCAGTAACTTCAATAGGATGTTCCGAACAATTTTATCTAACACGTATCAGAGGAGGCTAATAAAAGAAAGCTGCTTTTTCCATATCTGTTTAAATCCTTGAGCTTAGCATTGAAAATATGTTTTTGCTAATAAGGTGTTTTTGGTGTAAATTTTTGTACATAAATAAAATTGATGAAACGTCGCTATATACCGCTGATCAATCGTGAACCAATTATTCTTCAGGAATCCTTCTTCAACAAGTTCGAGGATACTACCTAGAGTGTACACATTCACACAAGTATTAAAATTGTCATACATACGTCTTTTAACGGACGTCTGGAGGACGTCCTGAGGACCTTTTAAAGTCATACAAAAATGCAAAGGATGTTTCAAAGACGTAAAGTCATGTGACATACAGACAAATTCTAAGGAAGACTTCAAAATGTCGTGTGCTCAATAGAAAACATGTAGAAAATTAGTCAACTACAAGCTTTGCAGAAACTCTACAATGCTTGATCTTTTTTCCTGGGACAGGAAAATCACTTACCACTTTAGTCGACTCTTCTCTTCTGTTAGATTATTTAAAATGGCAAAATGGTTTAGTTAAAAAGGCCTTGCACATTAGTCCTGAAATTTATCAGAACAATCATTTTAATCAATTTTAAGGTAATATACGAATGATTGCTCAAAATTTAATTATTTTAGACATGTGACTATGATTAAACAACAAATTTTTTGAATCAATTAAAAATATATGCGCATAGATAGAAGTATTTGAAAATATGGCAAAAATAACTGTTTGCACGATTTATTTAACTTATTTTTTAGCGTTGTAAAATATGGTCTCATTTTTGGTATAATAAATTATTATGAAGCGTTACCGGACCTTTTAAAAAAATATTATTTAAAAATAATGATCGTTATTACCATTTATTCGAAATCAACGTTTATAAATCAATTTCTAGATATATTAAAATCTTCGTACACGAAAAAACAATGTCTTATAATTTTTATAAAGCTAATCGTTGAGTAGAGGATATGATGGGTAGTTTGAAAAAAGTGAAAATCTTGTTGGTTTTAAAAAGCGCTAAACTACATATTTAAAGGAATGTGTTAAAGTTTCTACAAAATTTAAAAGCTGAGGTAACGTAATGTCTATTAGAAGTCAGAATACAAAAAACGTAAAATAGTTCTAGAAAATCTAAATGTCCAGCTAAAATAAAGTTTATATCGAAAAAGTTTGGAAACTATAGAAAACAGTCCTATAAAATGATGAATTTTTCGCCGGTAAAAATTAATCTTTTGTATTATTATTCTTACAATACTTTAATATTTGTTTACATGTTTATGCACACAATTATTCACTATTACACAATCAATACACTATTTATAATCGCACGCTATGAAAATTTTTATTCGACGCGGGTTCGAACCCTATAAAGTTTGGCATTACTGATTACTAGCGCCTAAGCCCTAAGCCTCGCGGCTAACTTACCTGCAAGTATAAAAACAATATCTAAAATATAAGCTGCAGCTGTGCAGGGTCATGTCACAAGTTTTCGTGACCTGTAGTATAAAAATATTGATACGCTTATCGTAATACAGGTACGAAGATGTTAGAATCAGGATATAAAATGATTTCAAAACAAGTTTATAAAATTGTAAGTTATTCTAAAATATTTCAAAATATTATTGAATATTTTTGACAATCAAACAAGATTTGAACTAAATTCAAAAATATTTCAAGATATTTGAAAAGATTTTAGAGAAATCAATATGTATTTCAAGAAATTTAAAGGATTTTCATAACTTTCCGAAGATTTAGCAGACTTTAAGGAATTCAAGAACATTATTTATATTTTAAGATTACTTAAAAACTTGAAACTCATTTAAATTTACCTGAAATGCCTAAAAGTTACAGGATAGTCGTTTTAATCGAATAAACCAATTCTCAGTGATTTCCCGGTTTTTTCCCGGTTTGCAAACATTTTTCACCATCAATGAAGTTAAAAAATTCAAACTCTAAAAGTAACCATTTTTATATTTGAATTAGTGAAGAATGAACTGCAAATTAAAGCACTTTAAGTGCAACTCTTGAATTTTAAACTTATAAAATCGAGGGTTAAAAGTTTTTTAATTAAAAAATGTTGCATTCAAATGCTCAATAACGTGCATGTATAAAATGGAAAGTACTTACACTTTTTAATTCAACAATTTTAAATTGAATGCATTTAAACTAGAAAATTTAGAATTTTTAACATTTATGAATTGTAGAGTTTAAAGATTCAGATACAGTTCCGAAAATATAAATCCGTGTTATCATTTCCAAAGTTCGCAATTAAGGAATCAATTATTAATTTTATATTTTTTTTAAATTATAGTATTTCAACCAATTTTAATCTAGGAACATTTAAACGCTAACGATTACATTTTTTTAAACTGAACCCTTTTCAATTTAAAGGTTAAATTATTTCATAATGGTTTATAAACTTAAAAAATCTTAAAAATTTTATTTTAAAGTTTCGAAAAATTTGCATGTTGTTTTAAGTTTTTTCAAATTAAAAATTATTTTTGAAATTTTTTTAGAACTTCTAAATATCTTTTAAAATGATTCGAATTTTCCCTAAAATTTTTAAAAAATCCTACAAAATTAAAACTCTTAAAATAATTTTTTTCAATAAAAAACAATTTTCAATTTTTCTAGAAATCTTAGAAAAATTTCTTAATTCTTTTGAAGTCTGTTACAATTCTAAAAACGCTTCTGAATTTTTTTATTAGAAATAAAAAAAATCTACATTTTGTTTTAAATTAGGCTATGGCTGTTTCAAACAAAATGTCGATAGGAATACCCGGATTTTTTCGCAAAACACACTTCGTTTGTATTATTCACAATCATTTCGAGTTTTAAATTATTTTTGAATCTTTTAAAACAAAATATCTCTAAAAATTATTCGAATTGTTCCACAAATGATAAGTGTCCAATTGTTATTCAGACAATTCAGTTTCAAATTATTTCCTTTTGAATATTTGGTTTAAAATTACTGGTCTTAAAAGAACAGTCAAATATTCCTAAATATTAAATAATAATTCTTTTTTATGATAAGCAAATTTTAATTTAATTGGTTTTAAAATGAAATACGTTATTTAGACAGAAACTTTACTTTTAATTCAATAAATGCCT
>JAUELO010021503.1:0-11033 GCA_032357855.1 Amphibolips quercusostensackenii
AAGCTACTTGTGACGTAGAACGAAAAAAATAGATTTAGGGTCCCTGAACTATATACGACGTGGAATGGAAAAACCAGACCCAGAGTTTTTATATAAACCCAGAGGTTATATAAACTATATGTGACGTGGAACAAAAAAAAAACAGAATTTAGGTTTATATGATATATGTGACGTGGAACGAAGAGCTCTTGGGTCCATAATCTAAAGATGATGTGATACAAAACAACTATTATTAGGGTTTATAAACTATATGCGACAAGATACGAAGAAATCAGCTTGAGGTTACACAAGCTATAGGTGAAGTAGGAAGAAGAAATTAGACTTAGGTTCCATGAACTATATGTGACGTGGAGCAAAAAAAAATTATTCAGGGTCCATAAGCCATTTGTGACATTAAACAAAGAAGCCAGGCTTAGGGCCCATGAACTATATGTGGCGTGGAACAAAGAGACCAGCGTTAGGGTCCATTATCTATATGACGTGAAACGAAAAAACTAGCATTACGGTCGATAAACTATATCCAACTTAAAACGAAGAAGTCAGCCATAGGTTTCATTAAATATATGTTATGTGAAACAAAAAAACCAGCTTTAGGGTCCATAAACTATATGCGACGTGGAACGAAAAGAGCAGCTGTAGGTTTCCTGAACTATATTTGACGTAGAACAAAAAAAAAAAGGAATTTGGATCATTCTGCTATATATGACGTGAATCAAAGAAAGCAGCATTAGGGCCCGTAAACCACATTTAACGTGGAGTGAAGAGACCAGCTCCAAAGTCCAAAGCTATATGTGACGCGGAACGAAGAAATTAGATTTAAAATCCTTGAACTATATACGAATTGGAATAAAGAAACCAGCTCTAGAGTCCATAAGCTATACGTGACGTGGAACGAAGAAATAAGCTTTAGAGTATATAAGCTATATGTAACGTGAAACAATAAAACTAGTCTTAGGATCCATGAACTATATGCGACGTGGAACGAAGAAATCTGCCTTAGGTTTCCTAAACTATATGTGACGTGAAACAAAATTAACAAGTATTTGGTCTAATATGATACATGTGACGTGCAACGAAGAAACCAGCCTTATGTTCCATAAACTACATGTGACGTGGAACAGACAAACCAGCTGTTGGGTCCTTAAACTATATGCGGAGTAGAACAAAGAAATCAGCCTTAGGTTCCATAAACTATATGTGACGTGCAACAAAAAAAATAGAATTGGGGTCCATAAGCTATATGTGATGTTAAACAATAAAACTAGTCTTAGGATCTATAAACTTTATGCGACGTGGAGCGAAGAAATCAGCCTTAGGTTTCAAAAATATATGTGACGTGGAACGAAAAAACCAGTATTTGGTTTAATATGCTATATGTGACGTGAAACGAAAAAACCAGTCTTAGGTTCCATAAACTATATGTGACGTGAAACGAGAAAAACAGAATCTAGGTCCAGAAGCTATATGTGACGTGAAACAATAAAACTATTCTTAGAATCCATTAACTATATGCGGCGTGGAACAAAGAAATCAGCCTAAGGTTTTATAAACTATATGTGACACGGAACAAAAATAACAGTATTTGGTTGTATATTCTATATGTGACGTGGAACGAAGATACCAGCCTTAGGGTCCATAAACTATATGCGGGCTGGAACAAAGAAATCAGCCTCAGGTTCCATAAACTTTATGTGACGTGGAACGAAAAAACCAGAATTTGGATCCATAAGCTATATATGACGTGAAACGAAAAAACTGGGCTTACGGTCCATTAGCTATATGCGACGTGGAACGAAAAAAACAAGTCTTAGGGCCGAAAAATCAATTTTTCGGTTTTTCTCTATTTTTTATGATGTAGATTTTTCCTATCGAACAAAAATATTTCCATTGCTTCACAATCATTTTCACTCATTTTTTGTACTAAAGCTGATTTTTTCGTTTTACGTCACATATACGTTATTCACAGTGACTATTCCTGAATAAATATTCAAACTAAATGTTCAAATTATCAAATAAAAAAATTCCTATTTGATCAAAACAGTTGCATTTTTACCCAAACAGCTGAATTTTTAATCTGTACAGATAAATTTTTTAGAAGACAGTTGGTTTTCAAACAAAAAAATTAAGCCTCCAACTAATTCTTCATTTGAAAAAAATAAAGATAAATTGCTTACTAAGAAAGATAAATCTTATAACATATAACATGAATTTTAAACAAAACTGTTAAAAATAAAATTTAAAAAACGAATTTTTCACAAAACAGTTTTACTTTAAACCAAGCAGCTGTCTCACAAACTAAAAAATCAAATCTTTAACGGAACATGTAATAGTTAATATTTCACACAAAATTGATTTTAATTTGTGAAGAAAAATAGAATAATTGTATAAAAAAAAAGAATTTTTAACAACATAGTTAAATTTTCAACAAAAGAGATGAATATTTAATCCAAAAAAATGAATCCTAAAAAAAGAATAAATTTTTATCAAATTTCCAGTCAAGAGAATGAATTTCAAACAAAAAAAATTATTATTTTAAGTTAAGTAGGTAAATTTGCAATGAAAAAGATAAGTTTTACACTAAGAAGATTCATTATCTTCCGAAAAAGACGAGATATTAACCTAATAATTATATTTTTAACCAAATATTCCAATTTTCAAACTAAAAAACATAACTTTTAAACCGAAAATAAAAAAGTTAAATTCTAACTTAGGAAAATTATTTTGGATCAGTATCAGAAAGGATTGTAAGCACAATTTTTAATTTTCATCTAAAAAATGAGTCAATGAATAAGTTAATTAATTTAAAAAAAATTAGTTTGGAATGCAAGCAAATTAATTTCTTACCCAGTTTGAAAAACCTGTTTAATTTCAAACCAAATATATGAATTTGTACTTAAATGCATGAATGTTTATTAAATTTGTTTAATGTTAAAACCAAAAAAGTTATTTGTCAACGAAAATTACATCTTTGTACCGAAAATATGATTTTTCAACCAAAACGCTATTTTTTTTTACCAAATAGTTGAATTTTAAAATAAATGGTTTAATTTAGAACTCAATGGTTTAATTTTCAATCCAATAAGTGAAATTTTCAATCCAATAATTGAAATTTTCAAACAAGTATTTTCGATCCAAAAGAATGAATCTTGAAAAAAGAATAAATTTTCTATAAAAATAACAAGATTAACAAAAAAAATTGTTTGCCAAAAAGACGATTTTTTAGTCAGAAAGATTAATTTTGTACCAAAAATAAAACAAATAAATTTTCAGATGAAAAAATTAATTTTTATCCACAAGTGGACAAAATTTTTGAAAATTTCTGTAAGTTTTGAACCAAGAAAGTGAGTTTTTAACATAAAAAATATGAATTTCAACAAAGTGGTCAACCGTTCAATTAGTTAGTGTAAATTCTCACCATAAAAGATAACTTTTTAACAGAATGATAAAATTTTTTTTCGGTTTAATTAATTCAGTTGAAATTTTAGCGAAACAAAATTTTTTGCAAGTTTTTAAAAAATCCATATAATGTTTAGTAAATAGATGGCTTAAACAAAATAATAGAATATAAAAAAAGAGGAATTTACATAAAATACTTCAATCTGCAACCATCTAGATAAATTTTTAACAAAAATGTTAATTTTAATCACAAAAGATAAATTATCAACTGAACAAATAAATTTTCTACTGAAAAATAAATTTTAGTTAAAAAAAAAAATCAAAAAATTATGTGTAATTAAATTTGTAAATAAATAGTTTAATAACAACTTGAATACCAAAAAAAATTACCTTTTGAAGGAGAAAGTTAATTTTCTACTAAACTACAAAGTACATGAATTCGCAAAAAATTGTAGAATTTTGAAATAAATAAGACGAATTTTCTACAAAAAAGTTGAATTTTTAACACGAAAACACAATTTTTCTATTAAAATGTTTATTTTCTACTGATGAAATAGATAGTTAATTTTGTAACAAAATGATCAAATTTTCAACCAAAGCAGTAAAGGTTTGAAGCAAAAATATACATTTTCAAAAAGAAAGTTAATTTTTTACTAAATAGTTTAAATATTTATCAAATTGTTGAATTTATAAGCCGAAAATATTAATTCTCAACGCCCGAAAATGAGTTTTTAATAAAAAAAAGCTAATTTAGGACCAAATAGGCTAACTTTTGGAGAAATAAAAAAATAATGAACTGAAAAATGTACGATTTCAACCAAAAATCAAATAGTTAAATTATGACTGTAAAAATTAACTTTTAACTAATTAGTGTAATTTTTGGCCAAGGAAAATAGCTTATTAACGCAAAAATTGAACTTTCTAAATGCGTATCATCAGTTCAGTTTAAATTTTAGGGTGTTTGCACGATCTCCTTAAATGGGAGAAATTTAGTTTCTGCTAAAAAATGCGTCTTTAAGAAAATAGTTGAATTTTCTACCAAATAGGTAAATTAAAAAAAAAAGAGAATTTTCATCAAAGTAGCTTAACTTTTAACCAGTGTAATTTTTTCAAACAAAAAATATGAATTTGTAAACAAATAGATTTTTAATTAAAAAGATAAATTTTTCAGCAAGAAGATTACGCTAAAAAAAAAGAAAATTTTTAAACAAAGTTATTAAATTTTCAACAAAATTTTTTGATCTTGAAGCCAGGCAAATTATCTACAAAAAACTTGAATTTAAAAAAAAAGATTTTCTAATTAAAACTAAATTTTTTAACGAGTTGTGAAATTTGTAAATAATTTGTTTAATTTATAACCATATAATTAAATTCTTAACCGAAAAAGTGAAATTCTGAATGAGAAATATGAATTTTTAATCCAATAAGACAAATTGTTTGCAAAAGACATACATTTTTATCTTCAGAAAAAAAAATTTTTAACAAAAAATTTCACATATAAATAATTGTTTGAATTTTTTACAGAATAATTTACTGTTCAATCCAGGAGGTTAATTTTTAATCTAGAAAAATAAGTCTTCAAAAAATATTGAATTTTCAATGAAAGAGTTCAACCTCTAACCAATTGGTTGAATTTTGAATAAAAAAGATGATTTTTCACCAGGGGAATAATTTTCTGCCAAAGAGAAGTGTTATCAACAAAATAATTATATTTTAATCAAATAGTTGTATTTTTCACTAAAAAGGATAAATTTTGAATCAAAAATGGTATAGTTAAGAAATTTAGTGAAATATGACAGATATTTTTTCATTCCGGTGATACGATTTTTTAACGAAAAAGAATAATTTTTTAGCAGAAAAGATGATTTTTCAACCAAGTAATTAAACTTTAAACAAAATAGTTAAATTTTTAAACCAAGAAAGATTAAATATTTACTAAAAGTAAAATATGTACATAGACAGTCTAAAAAACTAATTCTTAGTCAAAACTGAAAAAAAATTTTATTTCAAATTCCAACTAAGGATACAAATCTTTGAACAAAAAAATTAATTGTGAACAAACGTGATTAACATTCAGCCTTTTAATTGAATTTTCAACAAAAAGGACGATTTTTTGTCTAGGAATATTAATTTCCTAATAGAAATGTTTGGAAAATTTTTCCATTATCAATCAAGGATGTGAATCTCCATTTAAAAATCTTTAGCCAAAAATATGAATTTGCAATAAACTGGATTAATTTGTTACAAAAATGTATAATTTTTCAGGAAAATACGTTAATTTTCTACTAAATAGTTTATTTGCAGCCTATAAAGGATAGATTTTAAACGTTAAACTTGTAGATAAAGTAATTAAATTTTAACAAACAAAAAACGTGTTCTTAACAAAAAAGATCAATTTTTAACCAAAGAGGTGAATTTTCAAGCAAATACTTTGATTTTTAGCCAAATTTTATTAGATACTTAGTTTAAAAAAAAAATTGTTGTATTAATAACCAAATTATTCCATTTTTAGCCTGAAAAAAATGAATGTTAATCAAAAACATTACTTTAAAACCACATTTTTTAATTTTCGACGAAAATAATCAATCTCCACAAAAAATAAATTGCTTATGAATTTTTTTAAACAAAGTAATTCATTTTCAAACTACCAAAATTTAGAAGTTTCTAACAAAATTCATGAATTTTTAACAACATTGTTAACTTTTAAAGTAAAGAAGCGAATTATCTGCGAAACACTCAAAATTATGACCCAAAAATATTATTTTTTAATAAAAATCAATTCTTTACTACGTAGTTAAAATTGTAAGTAATTAGTTTAATTTGCAACAAAAAAGTTTAATTATCAACTTAAATACTGAATCTTTCAATCAAAAATATAAAGCTGCAAGAAAAAATGTTGATTTTCTACGAAATATTCAAATTTTCAACCCCCAAAAATGAATGCCTAACACAATATTTAACTTTTAAACCCAAGAGATAGATTCTTAATCGAGAAGAACGGATCTTTAAAAATAGATGAATTTTTAACGAATTAGTGGAATTATAAACAAAAAATTCTGAAATTTCAATAAAAAATCAAATATTTTAATTTCCAGTTTAAAAAAATTAACATTAATCCAATTAGTGTATTTTTTATTTAAAAAAAAATAATTTTAACAAAATAGTTGAATTCTCTTATTCAGTTTTAATAATTTAGTTGAAATGATAGCTAAATAAAAAAAAATTTAAGCGTGACCTTCTCAAATTGGAAACGTAGTTTATTGGCGGAAGGTATGTGATCTTTGTGCTTTTACTTTGAATACGACCTGAAACGACTACCTCATGGCCTCTATGTACGTGACCTGATCTCTGGCCTAGAATTTTCCCTATCGCTACTTTCGTTAGCAGAGATGAAAAAATCTCTCATAAAAAAAAATTCGATTGAAAAATCTTCACCGTCTACTCCATACGATGGCTGAGATTGGTGCTAAACGATCCCAATTGTTTTGATCAGGAACTACTTTGATTCCGCGAAGTGAAGTTTGAAAGTAGGAAAAGTCGGCAGAAAAAGAGAAGAAGGAAGTAAAGCTTCCCTGATCTCGCCAATATCCTGGATTCTCCGGATTTGTTCCCAGTTCCCGGAAAATAGGATTTTTCACTTGATAATTTATTTTTATGTTAAGAAATCATTTTTAAATAGTTTATTAAATTTTACAAAGCGTTTATTTGGCCGCATTTATCCAAAAGTAGTATGAATTAATTTTAAATAAAACAAAATTCATTTTTAACAAGAAGGTTGAGTTCGCAACGTAAAAGATTGAATTTTTACTAAATAAAATTTTTCATTAAAGACGAATTCATATATATATATATATATATAATAATTATAAGATTTTTAAACAAAGAATTTTTCAGGTGTGCCAAAAAAAATCTAAAAGCCTTTGAAGAATTTAATTTTTTATTTTATATAATGTTACAAAATATTAGCAAAAATTCGAGTATTTCAAAAGAGGTGTCAAGGACTTTTAGAAGTTTGGACGAAATTAAAAAATATTTGATAAATTTTTGGCAAATGTTTTCAAGTATCTGAATATTGCTAATTAAATTAAAACGTCTTAGGATCCAAAAAATATTTTTAATTGACTAGAATTTTTTTTCAATTTCAAAAAAATCATTAAGATGTAAAAAAGTTGCCTGATAATCTTTTCAATTTTTCTAGATTTTTTTTTTAACCACGTGTATATAATTTTTTAAAGACTCCTGAGAAAATTAAAAAAGATTTTTCAATATTTTAGATGTCAAAAAAAAATCTAAAAGACTTTAAAGAAATTTTTTTCATTTCATAGGCTTTAACAACATATTACGAAAATTCGAGTCTTATTCAAAGATTTTTAGGACTTTTAGAAGTTCAGAAAAAAATCAAGAAATATTAAAAAATTTTCTGGAATGCTTCCAAGTTTTTATATTTTTCTAATGTATTAAAAATGTCTTAAAATCCTTAAAATATTTTTAATTAGCTCGGATTTTTCAATAAGAAGAAATATTTTTGAATATTTAAAAAAAAAAACAAAAAAAAATCTAGAAGACTTTGAGGAAATTTTTATTTTATTTTATAGGATTTCACAAAATGTTAAGGAAAATTTGAGTCTTTTAAAAGATGTTTATGACTTTTAGATGCTTGGACGAAATAAAAAAATATTTGATAAATTTTTGGGAATGTTTCCAATTTTACAAAAATTTCTTATTTATTTGAAACGTCTTACAATCCTTATAATTTTTTTAATTGTCACGAATTTTCCTTACTTCTTTGAAAAATCATTCAAAACGTAAAAAAATGCCTTATAATCTTCAGAATTTTCCCAGAAACTTCAAGAAAATTTGTTTATTTTCTTGAAACTTCTTGTAATTATGTAACAGCTACTTAAACTTTTCTTCAAATCTTTCGAAATCTTTTTAAAGTGTTAAATTCTAATATGATACACTTTTTTAAAATTTTAGGACCTTTAAGCTTCCTAATCATTCAAATTTTTTATGATTTATTTTTTATTTTGCAAAATATAAAAAATTTCAGTAAAATCTTGCAGATTCTTCTTTTGAAATTTTAAATGTTTTTTAAAAAATCTTTTTAAATAATCTCTCAGAATTAATTTTTTAAATAAAAAAATTATTTTAAATTTTTCTACGAAACTAAAAAAAAATTTTATTTCTATTAAACTTTACAAAATTCTTTAAAAATCTTCACAATTTATAAATATTTTCGAATCGTTTCAAAACTTCTAAAAATCTTCAAACTTATTTGAATGTTTCGTAAAATTATGTAATATGCCAAATTTCCTTAACAATTTTTTACACTTTTGGAAAAAATTATAGGAAATTATCTAAAATTTGTTGTAAACTTTTTTTTTTCTTCTAGAATTCATGAGAAAACAAATATTCAAAAATGTCCCACAAATCTCCAAAACATTTTTTTTATCGTCCTAACACCTTGAAAAATCCAGTTGACCTCAAATTTTTTGAAATCCTGAAAAATTGAAAATTGTTGTAAAGTCTGACATATTTTTTTCATACATTTTTAAATCTTTAAAGCTTAGAGTTATTCTTTTAAAACAAAACCTAAGAAATAAAAAAATTTTCTAGAGATACGGAATGAGATTCATTTATTTCCAATCTATCACAACTATTAAAAAGTTTCCAATTTTTTTTAAATTAAAAAAAATATGTTTTTGCTCAATGTTTAATTTTTCCTATTTTTTCAAAAATGCTAAAAAGTTTGAAAAATATAATGTGGTAGCCAAATGTTGAGAAAAGAATTATTTTTTATTATTAAATAATCACTTACAATCTAAAATTTCTCTCCTTTCAATAATGTTCAGAAAGATTCACAAATACATTTTATTATAATAAATAATATTAATTTGTTTAAAAATTTCCATATGCAAAGTTGATGATGCAAAAAATTTATAAACTGAAAGTGTTAGGTAGGATTTTTTTCTTAGTGTAAAACTTCAATCTTATCCAAAAAAAAGTAAGTGATATTGCACAATTGTTATTATTATATAGATGGTTATTAAGAATATTATTATAACTTAATGTAACTCTATTTTTGTTGTCCGCTATCTTGCTGACAAATTTAATTAAACATTCAATTTTTTCTTCTGCGTCAATTTTGAAATAATTACATACTGATAGTTATAGGTTCATCTTGAGCATGTAGTAATCCTTCTTTCTTTTATTTATAAAACCCAACATAAGCTACTCTGGAGTGCAAGCAGGACTGATGCAAGCAGGATGGATTCGTGTTACACTTCGCGACCCCCATAATACCGACTAACTATTGATTCTTCTATCCCTGTTTCTTTACCTTAACCAATAAACGCTTCTCAATTTTGTATTTTTCGAATATCCAACCGCCCTTTTTATATCCCCTCTTTTCGCGCAGCAGCCACTACGCAGTCTCGCTATCCCCTCTTCAGGTACCATGCGCGAGCTGTTCCTATAAATATGGAAAGGTTCGCGCTCGTGGACGCAGATGAGCGGCTTGAACTAACTGAACTGCAAGACAAGAGATGACTCGATTGCGTGTAACATTATTATGATTGTCCATTGTGAATGTGATTGTGATTTTTATTGACTTTCAGGCAGATAAGAGTGTTTGGCTCGCATCTGTGCTTATTATTTTGACGAAGGCGTGTGGCGCGCGTCATAAATAACTAAAAAACCACCAAGGCAGGCGAAGGCGTTTGGCGCACGCTTGTCTTTAATACCGTCTATAGACGAAGGTGTTTAGCGCGCGTCTACCGGCAGGAATAAGCAAACAATCTCAAAGTGTCTGAAATACAAGGACCAATAGCAAAATGGCGGCTTGAAACAAGCTGAAGGTGAGAGTCTGGGATGACGCCATCTTCAAAAAATTCAAGCTCTACGACAGGGCGGCAAACACCAAAGCAGCACCAATTAAACTCAGCAATAGGTTGAAAGCCTTAGAAAAAGTGACACGAATAAAAAAGGAAAATAAGAAAACTGAAACTGACAGGAATGAAAACCAGGATACAGCACAACCTCAAGACAAGAGCGATGATAAGGGCAGAAAGCGAAAAAAGCCTACAATCATATCAGAAAGCTATGTTAACGATTACGCATTGCTCATCAACTTGATACACAAAGTGATGGACGGAGATCCAGAAATTAAGAAAAACTACAAGTCTACTAGAATAACTATTTACGTTGACAAACAAAAGGAACATAAGAAAATTAAAAAACTGTTTGCTGAGAGAAGTGTGCCTTATTACACACACTCCATGAAACAAGACAAACCACAGAAGCTCGTTATTCATGGACTGAAATACCTGGCAGAGAGCGATATACAAAACGATCTGAAAGACAAGGACTACACTTAATGAAAGTACTCAGATTAGAAACCAAGGCTACAACATCAAAGGATGCAGAGCACGATCCTACTTTTGACTCGCCCGTCTGCATGGTAATCCTGCATAGAAATGCTAAGCTTCAGGATGCCTTCGAAATTAGGGCAGTATGTTTTATGAGAATTCAGTAAAGAAAGGACCATAATACCGGAATAATCACGCAATGTCGAAAATTCCAGAATTTTGAACATGGAACGGAAAATTGTCATCAAAAACCTCGATGTGTCAAGTGCC
>JAUELO010021510.1:0-11033 GCA_032357855.1 Amphibolips quercusostensackenii
ATAAGTAATGTGGGAACAATGGTTGGCAACACTGTAGGGCGCTCTTCTTGCCACTATTATGCTATAACGGTCCAAGCACCAATGCACTAATGCCCCTCATAAACTATTTCATATAGGGGGCAGAGAGATGATCCGCCAATCTCATCTTTCAATCGCGACTAAATCCGAACTCAGCTCAGACACGCACCCAGTCGGTCCTAAGTGCAAATTTTGCGGTCTCTACGCCTTTTGCGACCTGCCCACGGAGTTTTACCCTCTCAGTTCAGGTAGCCACGTTCGAGATACCTCCCTCCACAGTTCCACCTTATTCTTTAAACTTTGCACCCCCCTTCCCTTATCAGTATCAGTATCACACTCTAGCTCTCATCATAAAACGGTACAGTATTGTTGGAAATTGGGAATCAATTTCAGTGTGGATAATAAAACAAGAGCAGAGAATTGGTTAACGCGGGTGGAGAAGAGGGCGATCAGTTTCCGGCCTTACAGATAAGGAATTATTGATAGGGATTCCTTTCGTTTTGAAAACTGACCTTACAGTGTTTCCGCTACAATTGTCATGCCTAGCCGAAATGGCAGCATTTCAAAACTCCATTTCTCATGATGTTTGGAGATATAAATTAATTGTTCACGATTATGAGATTTTGATTTATTTGTGAAAAATTATTCAAAATTAATGTTTTGATTAATTTCATTTCCTTAACTTTTATTTACGTTTACAGAACCTAACAGGCCCGTTATTTGTCAACAATATACTTTTATTTATTTAGATATTTCTGTGGTGACTCATGGTCTTTTTACCCAGTCCTCATAAACTCCAAAACTCTCTTATTATAATTGAAACTTTTTGTTCTTACTAAATTATTATGAATTCAATTTGCCTCATTTAAATTTTTTATTTTATTTTATTATATTTGGATTGAAATTTTAAAAGTTTCAATTTGTTCCACCTTTACGTCTTTACCTAACCTCTGCTTTACTCATGGCTAAACGTTGGGCGCCATTTATAATCCTATTTTTGAAACAAAGGATTATTTTTATTACTGTTTATCTTTATTTTTGATTCTGGGTTTGGATGACAACATCCTAACTACTTTGCCTGAAGGGCGCCAGGTAGTTTCTACTAGGCTAGCAAAACTAAACTTTTCATGCTCAAAGGTGCGTTAATTAACGGAGTGATTATTTAAATGCACAGCAAAGAATTTATTTGGGTAATAGCGTGTCTAGCGTGGCGTGAAAGCCTAACGCTATTACGGCGTGGTCAGAGTGACCACTCCTACTCTACTATAGTAATGTGATTTTAGGAATTGTGAATCTTAACCTCCATCGACCTGGGTATCTAACAAGGAAATAACACTGACTCTAATCTGCGATCAAAAATTACTCCTAATCAAGAAGGGCCTCAGGTCAGTACACTGGCGTGCCGCCAGACGTCGCCGCTATGTCCTTTTTCGCTTCAGGGTCTGCTATCATGCGGTCCGCTAGTCGTGCCCGCCGAATTGTCAACAAATTGTCAAACTTAGACCTCCCCCATAGAACATAAGTCCTGGATTCTCTAGCATTTTTGAATAAGAGGGACTCTCATCCAGACATGTGTGCCAGAAAATTCGTTGATTACTCGTCCGTGTGTTGACTCGATCGTTTCTTGTAAGTAGAATTTTGGTGCTTAGTTAGCCCTCTCAAAAGCAAATGCGTGGGTGGAGTATCACCACATGACAGCTCGCCACACATGCAAAAGAAATGTCAAAAGGAAACAAAATTAATGTTTACAATTATAACAAAACCAAATTAGAACTCTGGTGTCTGGCAAGTATCTCGATAAGCTTTATCGTAACCTAACCTCACATTTTTAAGTAGGTAAGGTTCCCCATACATTAATTTTTTAAATATTATTTACATGTATTTAGAAAGATTTAAATTTTATAAAACTACTTCACGATCAATTTATCAGTATAATAAGTTAATTATGACTGCCTATTACTTCAGTTGTTTCAAGCAGCCGAATAAGTTTTGATTTCTTATATATAGCAAATTCAATTATGTAGAAAAAAATGCTCGTTCCGCTGTACTTTGATATACATTTTCCCTTATACTGTTTTAATAGTTCCTTTTTTTAAAATCTCTAATACTATTTCAAAAACGTATACAGATGATTAAAATATATCTTTTGATCCTGCTATCACTCAAAGTAGGGGCTACCACTCTACAAAAGTGGTAAGTATTAAAAAAAGTCTCAGTTCTTCCCATTTAAATTTTGCTTCTTGCCTGAACTTTTCTTAAGCTTGGTGTCATTAGCGAAACCAATTGAAATAATTTTACTTTAAGATTAAAAAAAATGGAACGAAATGAAAAAAAATATGTTGGATGCTTTTAAAATATTTCATTACTTACAGAATTATAGTATGAAAGTGGATTTGCATAGGCATGTAAGCGACACTTTTTTCAAACCTCATTTAGCTGGTGTACAAATTCTTGAATATTGCACCGTTCAAAAATTTGATATGAAAAAATTTTTATTTGAATATGCAAAAACCGAAAGTATAAATAAATATTTTATACAATGTAATTGTTTATTCAAACTTCGTCATAAATTGGGTCTACACAAAATAGTCAGACGCATAGACTACATGTTTTTTTTTGTAAGTCGAATAGCTCCATTAGTTTTTCCGTGTCTTATACTATTAAACAAATTGTGCAAAAAACTGTAAACAAATTTTATTTTTTTTGCAAAATCATATACTAATTTTTGTTCTATTAGTGTTTCAATAATTTGTTAAAAAAATAATTCTATTTGAGTTAATCAGAGTACAAAAATTCAATATTAAAAATGAAATTTTTCAAAGGCGCATACACGGTAACGACAGTGGGCAGTTTTCAACAAGTTCCTTATCGAAAGTATTAACATTTCCCAACTCTTTTTTTCTTTTGCATCAAACAATTTAAAATTAAAATTGTGTTTGATTAGATCGTTTTATATAAGAAGCCGTCAAACTTCAATTACAGATTGAAATTTTGAAAATTAGTCAATTTCATAAAAAGGGGCTTAAACTTTAACTGTTCAATCAAATTTGATCTAAATAACATTAAGGCCAAGAGCAGATATTTAGGTCTATCCCCGAACTTTCTCTGCCCTGAAAGGCTCTTCTGCCCCTGACCTGCAACAGTAAAGTTGACCTGTCCAAGGTGGCAGGAATGGTTGTTGAGGACAGCAAGAGCCCTCGATATAGAGTCAGGAATCTGCACAACAAGGAGTTGTTTAGGGTCTCCCGTAGTGTTTTATCCCTAAAGCTGAACATGCCTGATGATTCGCCAGGATGATGTCTTCAGTAAAGAGTTAAAACACACCAAGCTCTGAAGGACGTCAGGTGGATCTTCCAGTTTACCTAGGATTCCCGCAGTACCACTCCTCAGCCAGGGCTCAGCTCAGCCTAGGGCCTTGTCTCGGCCACTGTACTTTGCAGCTAAGCTTTAGCTCCTGTGTTGTCTGTGACAAATACAAAGACGCCTGCCCTGCAAAAACAATGTCTGGAATTTTAGCTACTGATTTGGGGTCACGCTATCGAGTACCTCTAGGTCGCCTGCCTGAAGAGCTCAAACTGTTCCTGAGTATCCAGGCAGTATGTATCCGCTACTAGCACCATCAAAGGGATAGTCTCAATGCTGGTTGTCAACGTTGTTGCAGCCGATGCGCCAGCCCCCGCAGCCGCCCTTCTAGCCTGCTGCGCTTGCTTTTTCAGATTACGTTTTCAGAGAACCGTTGTTATCTTTCATCTTCTAAGGGAAAGGGGGGGGGGGTACTTATTGATCGCTCTCGTCTTTATGGCCTCATTCAGAAATATTACCAATCCAAATAAATAAGAAACCAAACCACTGAGTAGCCCGAGTTTAGCCAGCCGGAAGAGACAGATGGAGAAAAGGGGCCATGTTGGACTCCTTAAAGGAAGTAAATGGTCCACCCCTGCAAAGCCCTGCGTGCAAGATCAAAACTCAGTACTCGGGTGGGATAGCCACATTAGGTGAGGTACTCAGTGAATATCTGTTTGTATGCCACCACACTAACGAAGGGCTGTTTCATAATTGCTATTGAAGAGAATGTTTAAAACCATTTTCAAACATCAATACATACATAGAATTTACCTATTAGTTTTATGAGTTGTTTTATAAATTAAATATTTGTCAGCCGTGTCAAATCGTCCATTGAAAAGAATATTGAAAAACATTTCACAACATCACTACATACTTACAATTTATGTATTAGTTTTATACGTTTTTTGCAAATTATATATTTATTATTATTTAAAAAAAAATGAATGAAAGTAGTGCTCGAAAAGTTAAAAAAATCTATCCTTACGACTTTTTTCGATAAAAGGAAAATTTTTAGGGTTGTAGAACTCACAAAATTAAAAAAAACGAAGACAAAACATTTAAGCCAAAATTCCTTTTTGCGGTCAAGCTACGCAAGATACGTAAGAAAATAATTAAACAGAAATCGTGCAGTTGAGAAAGATCTACAATTTAGGTACCAATCACTTTTTTAATTAAAATGTGAATTTTGTTTTATTTGTAAGAAACGACATTAAATATAAAAAATCAAATTTTTGCACGAACGATACAATTTCAAACAAAAATATATGAACAAAAGGTGTTGAACTAAAAAAAAAAACTACTAGTTTGTTATTAATCATTTTTTGATAAGACGCGCAGTTCTTGTTTCAATCGTAAAAAGTGACATTACAAATAAGCAACTTAAATTTTTGAACGAAAAACCACAAGATACAATAAAATTGTAATCAACAAAATTGTTTTTAAATTAGATCTAAAAATTTATTTTCAACTTTTTTTTCTCACGAGACACGTGGCAAGAATGTTTTCGTCAAAGCCGAAGTAGCTTTAACAACAGTGATGTCACAATCACAAAATTACAGATGTCGATGGTTTGACCTTTAATTTTTTAAAGTCCTATGCAAAAATATGAGCTTTGAGTTACTTTTATAAAGTAGAAATGTTTATTTTGAAGTTTGTTATTTTGTACTTAGGATCATAATGAGTGCACTTTGAAAAACCTAAATGAAAATTTAAAAATGATTCATTTACAATGACCAAGTTTTACGATCCAATTTGAAAAATATTTTAAATTATACAAAGTTAGTAACTATTTAACATTTAGTGTTTAAAGCTTGATTTTATAATTTATAATTTAAAATTGAAATTTTTCTGAACTGAAGAATTTAAAGTCGAAAACTGGTGAAATTTCAAAACTTGGGACTGAAATGTCGAAAAAAACTTCCAAATAGAATAAATCATGTCATTTTTAGCATTTGCAAAATGATTAAGCTTATAAGGCTTACAATGAAAGTTCTTTATCTTCGAATGGTTAAAATATTGATTGGAAATTTCACTTTATAATGCTTGGTATACTAAATACCTGATAATAATTTTCATAATACTTGTTTTTTTCGCAGAATCAAGGAGCACTATTATTCTTGTCGTATCCTATATTATAAAACAAATTCTTCGAAAAACTTATAATAAAATTTTTTCTAAAAATTTCATAATGAAAGCATTTCAAATCATATAAATTAAAATTGAAATTGTTCTGAATTAAAAAAAAGGAGCTAAAATTGTAAACCTATCTTAGTTAACAGCCTTTAAATTAAATAATTTTAAACTTTTGACAGAAAGTAGTTTTTTGATAAGAAAATCTTTAAGTTTTCATAGTTCAAGCATTTTAATTTTTCATTGTAAAATTAGATCTCATGATAACTTAAGATACGAAAAAATGGATGAATTTATCATTTTACATAAAAATTCAGAACTCTGAGATTAAACATATTAAAAATTAAATAAATTATTTAACCACTGAAGTATTAATTTCAGACAGTTGCATTTTATTTTATTTTAATGTCAAACGACACAATTTTGAAAATCTTGATTTCAGCTTGTTTGATTTTAAACACTTTCTTTAGAATTATCTTCTTCTTAATTTTCAACTGAAAATTAAACAATTCTGAGATATCACATTTAAAAAAAAGGCAATACAAGATTGCTTCAATTTGATTCCAAAGATGATTGGAATTGTACCATTTTAAGCTTTTTCATTCGAAATTAATTTTTAATGCCTGATTTAAAAATTACAAAATATATGCTTTTTTTAAATTATGAGAATGACAACCCAATAAGGACTATTTGATTGTTCTGCTCTAGAATTTAAAAAAATATGAAAAAATTTGTTCACGTGATTTTTGTAAATAATGGCAAATGCTTCCAAAGCGAACGTTTGTCAATTTTTTGTATGTTAAAAAATGTACATACTGCACAAATTTGAAAAGGCGAAAAAATTCATCACTATATTGTTTTGGTTTTCTAGAAAAATCAACAGTTCAAACATTTATAAGATGGAAAACTAGATAAGGACAATTTTGTTTCTTCTCCATACCATTTAGCAAAAATAGTTTCTTAATGTTTTTTCATCTTCAATTTCGGGTTTAAGGAAACATTAAAGATTTTAAAACAAAATTTGAAAATTTGAAAGACCACACATTTATAGAAAAATTTGAATTATTTAAGTGATTTAAAGGTTTAAAAAAAAAATAAATGAAAATTTGAAATGATATATGTGAAAAGTGATTATGTATTTTAAAAAATTGATTTAAAGAGAATATATGAAGAGATTTTAAAACATTTCTACGCACATAGAATTTATATTAGAATAAATTTTAAACAATAACATTGTCAAAAAAGAATTTTTCAGATTTAGAGAAATTTTTATTAATTTTGCAGAACTTGTTCAAACTGTTAGAAAATATTCGATTCATGTTCAAATGTATTTTGAAGTTTATAAAAACTTTCACAAATAATTTTAAATTTGTAAAAATTTCAAGGAATTTGAAATAAAACGAAAATTTTTAAAGACTTTGATAATTTTATCAAGCGGCATTGCTTATCTTTATGTTGTATCTTTACTTGCGTCTCCAATATCAAAAAGGCATTAAATAAACTCACTTTAAGAAGATAAAAAAAATTGACTGCCAGATATCTGTTATTAAATCCCACACAAAAGCTTTCTATTCTGTAAATAATTTTATTGTGTTATATCATTTATTTTTAATTTTTTAATTCTATTAGCTGGCAAAATAAAATTATAGCTAAATTAACCTAAAACTGGAAAATATAAATAAAAATGTCAAACGTCGTAATTTAAAACCTAATTAAGTAGGATCAGCTTTGAATTACTTTTTTATCAATTAATTTTGTCTTTCAAACAGGAAGAATTATTTAATAAACTACTTCATCAAGCTGATTCTATTGTATCATTTTCTGCTTTTTCGTACTTAGCTTATTATTTATTTGTTTTAAAAATTTAAATGAACTTAACGTAAATAAATAAAATATTGATAATATTCATGTAGTTGCCGGTATGTTAGTTTGATAATATTATTTTAATATCTCTATTTAGAATTGCTGCATAAAGAAATATAGTCCTGTAACTTACACTTTTATACTTAAAGATAAGATACAAAAATCGTGTTTTAAATGTGCGCTGTCTTACCAATAAAAAATAAAATGACCATAAAAACTGTATTATCACCAAATCGTAAAGATACATGTTTTCCAAGCAATATTTTTATAGCTGCAATAATGTAGCTACAAACATTCTGAAGAAATAAACCCTGTGCATTGTGCATCACTCTCGTTCCATTATAAGCCGTTAGACATTTTCCATTATATTTTGATAGTTTTTTTTAATTCTTCGATACTGTTTTAAAAACGTATACAAATGATTAAAATATATCTTTCATTATCAGTATCACTCGTAGTGGGGGTAACCGCTCTACACAAATGGTAAGTTGAAAGTAGTATATAAATTTAAAAAATTCTAACTGAATCAAATATAAACTAGCTGTGAATTCCATCTTGAGTGTTTAAACTTTATTTGTATTTATATTTATATGATGTTTATTTCACGAGCACTTCAGTTTCTGTCAGCAAATGTATTTGCTTACTTACAGAGGAAGCATTAGTAATTTTTTACATGATAAAGAATCCAAAGTTTTTATTTTATTCAATTCAAGAATGAAAATTCACAAAAAAACGCAAAATTACATTATATACAAACAAATTTTTAAATACAATGACAAATGAGACAAATCAAGTTTCTTATTTGAAATGCTAATTTTTTAAGCCAAAAAAGGGAAGAAAGATATTCTTTTATGCATTATCATTTTCCCAGTTTTAGAATTTCTTATTAATCGTCAGAATTATTTTATTTATTTAGGCATCAACTTTGAAGCATGTTAATTAAAAAAGTTTTTATGTTTAAAACAGATGTTTTAAATTTTACGAATGAGCATAACATTCTTACTGTATAAAAAAGTGTATAAATAGTCAAGTCAGTCGGTTTTTTCTAAATCAAGAATACCGTTCTTGCATAAATTTTAAAATTGATTTAAAGAAAAAAATTGGTGATATAAAAAAACGTTTTTTTTTTAATATGCATTACGATAGCTTTCTTGCTCTTCGATATAATGTATCAGTATTACAGGTCAATCGATTTGTCTCAAATCAACATATCTTTTCTATCCTCACGTCAACTTCATATCATAATAAATGAGAAAATTTTTACCATAATGATTGATTTTCAATATAATATAAACGAGCATCACTTCCTTACTCTTTAATAAAATGTTGCGATATTATAGTTTAATTAATTGGTCTCGAAACAAAGAATCATTTATGTACTTGTATCAATTTTGAACGATGTTAATTGAAAAAGTTTTACTACAAAAATCCAAGTTTTAAAATATCATTAGGTGCTAGAAAAAAAATGCAACAAATATTTTTACAACCATTTGGTCATTTTCAAGATATTAGCTATGAAAATAAGTCCTCCAAATTTCATCCATTTATCTGCAACTGTTTCCAGATTATCGTGTTCATAAAAAGTGTGACATACACACCCACATCCACACACATCTGAAAAATTTCTCAGAACATTGTATAAGAAATTCTTAAATTAATGAAAGTTAAATTAAATAAAATTAAATATTTTCGGAAATGTCACTAGTACAAAGCTTGCCCTTTAAGGAAGCAAGCTGCAAGATATGCAAAAATTAATGGCACCTATCTATTCTGCGGAAAAAGTTATATAAATGACATGTATTAGACATTTTCTTAGTTTCTTTATTTATTGTCTAGTATAAATATTAATTTTATACAACGTAATTGTTCACTCATCCTACGTCATCAATTAGGTCCATCAACAAAGGTGGTGTCTACACTGCCAGCAGAGGCAACAAACGATCTTTCCGGCTGTTTTTTACAAAAAGCAAAATACGAAATGAAAACGAATAACGTATACAGACAAGCAAATATCTTAAAATATAATTTTTTGGCTTAAAACTGATTTCGAAATACAAAAAATGTCAAGGAACACGCCAATCACAACTAATCCCACCAATAACAATAGAAGGTTGTGCGAGTACGCAGTCATAAGAAATAAAACTGATAGGAAGAATAGTTTTTTATTTTCTAGAGGTATTGGATTTATCTATTTACAAAAAAGAAGTCAGAACAAACATTTAAGTTTTTATGATTTTATTATGTGCTGTTAATTAGAAACAAGATTAAGGTTAAAGGCAAATAAAAGCAGTGTTTATCTACCGGAAAATATGGACTCAGTTAAATTAGACATAGCAGAGACTTCATGTCTTTTTTTGCAACAAAATTTCAAACCACGATCTTGAAAACTAGACATTTTCATTAGTAAGGGGTTTCAACTTTAACCGTTTATTTTCTAAAAAAATCATATACTAATTTGTATGCTCTTAGTTTTTCTATGATTTTATGACAAAATATTTTTATTTAATGAGATTACAAAATTTAGAAATGTTAGAGTAAGATCTTGAAAATTGAAAAATTTCATTAGTAAAAAGCTGAAAATTTAACCATTTACCAAAAAGTTAAATTATTAATTAATGTTTGTATCAGTACTGAATTTAATAACAAATTAAATCTAATAATCTTATATGATCCCTCACTATCGGCTCCATAAGGAAAGCAAAGAATCGCATATAAATTATTAATTGGCTTAACAAATATTTTGTTTCTGTTTAATAAGCAAGATATTTCAGAGAAATAAAGAGATAACTGATTTCTTTTATTAATATTCTACTATTCGTTCTTTGATTAATTTTTTTTCTTCCGTAGCACTGATAAGATCAGAATCCCTTATCATCAAATTCAATAAAAGAATAATTACAATTCAAATAGACAATATATATATAGAATAAGTTTAATTATGTAGAAAAAATGTAGTAGCGTTGCTCTTGCTCTTATGCTTTAGAAGATAAGATACAAAAATCGTGTTTTACGTGTGCGATGTCTTGCTACTCAAAACAAAATTATGATAAAATGTATATTATCACAGTATTATGCATACAATTTTATTAGTAAGAGTCTAAAAATTTAACCGTTTACTCGAAAGTTGATCTAGTTAACTGTGAGGCCAAGAGCAGACATTCAGGACTATCCTTTATGTCTCTCTGCCCTGACAGGCCTCTTTTGACCCACGCCCGGGAGTCACAAATCTGCCCAACTAGGAGTTGTTTAGGACCTCTTGTGCTAATATATTCCTGAAGCCTATCATGCCTTACGATTTGGCAAGGCGATCGCTTTAGTAAGGGGTTGAATCCCTCCAAGCGTCAAAGGACTTTAGACAGATCTTCCAGCTTACCTGGGATTCGCGCAGTAGCACTCATCAGCCAGGGCTCAACATTAACGTTGTTGCTGCCAATGCTTTAGGCCCCGCAGCCACCCTTCTAGCCTGCTGCGCTTGCTTCTTTAGATTCCTTTTCATAAAACCATTATTGCCTTTCTTCTCCTAGGGGACGGCGGTGATATACTCGTTGGTCACTTCTGTCTCCATGGCCTAATTCAGAGGAAGTGTAAAAAATAACATTGATTTCTAAAAAAATTGTAGTCAGTTTAAAAGATATTCAGGATTGTAGGAGTTTTGAAAGAAATTTATTTAAAAATTT
>JAUELO010021520.1:0-11032 GCA_032357855.1 Amphibolips quercusostensackenii
ATTGAAGGTGAGAAACAGAATAATAATGCGTATATTTATTAAATAATAGCTTATTTTAAAAAGATAAATTCTTAACAAAATACATACATTTTTTCAACAAATAGTTGAATTTCTAGCCAAGTAGATTGAATTTCTATAAAAAAATACGAATTTTCACACAACTACGTCAGTTTATGCGTGGTAAATGGGCCGCACGTCGTGAAAGTCGCACGTGGTGCAAGTCGCACGCATGATAATACGGTCCGATGACGCAGTGCGAACTCATTAATTAAAAATGATCTTTGTATATTTGTATATTAGGATGAAAATGAAGAGAATTTGATACATTTCACAACATTCTTATTTAAAAAAAGGAGGAACACACTAAAGTGTCAAAAAATATTTAGTTATATGTTAGTTCAAGGGCGTCGGGAGAGGTCCTAACAACCAGCACAAAAATTTGATAAAAAGAGACGTTGTTTAAATAATCTCTTTGGCAGTACAAATATCAATTTTCACTCATGTATGCGAAATTTTATATTATACATTCTATTTTGTACAATTTGGCTTATGAGACATATAAATGATCAGTATATTTGATTCTACCACGAAAACGTTTAAAACAATTTCGATTCCGTTTTTTATACAAAATTTAATTATAATTTTAACTAAACACCTGATAAAGCATTCTATTTAAAAATGTTTTCACCCACACGAAAATGTGTTTTATGCTAATATTAAGCTCGAAGTGCTTTTTAAAGAAAATATTATTTTAAAACTGATCGATAAGCCATTCATCAAATAATTTAAGCATTTAAATAATTATGCACATGGACATTTTTAATTATTTGCTTTCTTGAAATTTTAACACCAAAAAAGTCACTAGAGAAATGACAAGGAAAATATTTTAAATAAATACTGTTTAAAGACGAAAATACCCCAATATTCTTTTTTGCAGAATGTAATAGACAGTTTTCTTTTTTGCATATAAAATCACATAGCAGCATCTTTATTTCATTATAATATTGGATTTTAATATCTATTAAATCAAATACTTCTCTTGTTGAAAAAAAAATTTTTAAAACATAATTTGAAGCCTCTTTTTATTGATCATAGTGTTTTGTAAGATATTTATTTAAAATTTCACGAAAGTCATAGAAATCTGTATGGACAAAAAATTATAAAACAAGTTCTTTAACGTTGAAATTACATTAATAATACTTAAGCCTTGCAGTAATAATAATTGTTATCTTTTATAAAAATGCAATTTTCATAAGGTGCGATGCATATGTCTCGCACCTTGCACGCACTGCGTGCACCGCACGTCGTGTGCGTGACTCGTACATATTCGCATATTCTTGGTATTCAAAAATTTTAGGGAATAATACAGGGAATGAATAATTAATATATTAATTAATTAAATAATTAATATATTGAACCAGAAAAAAGAAAGTAATGATAAAAAAATGTATAAAATCTGAAGGATTTTAATTAGTTTTAAAATTGAATTTGCAAGTTACTAAAATACTGTAATCAGAAATATAAATTCTTTGTAAGGAAGAAATTCTGTAAATTAATAATGTAAAAGTTAAGGAAGAAAAAGTGAAGCTTTGATTTTTAACGCAAAAAATAAAAAAAAGAAACAAGAAAAAATACATGGTTTATCTAAATTTTGCATCATTTGCGCGATAAAAAAATATCTAAGTTTAAGTTTAAACATATATTCCTGTTTTTGGATTATAAATTATTTCAATAAAAAAATCATTTAAAACTGCAAATAATTATTTTAATTTTTTAAGTGAAGGTTCGTGATCAAAACAATTTTTTGCATAAGATATTTTTTTTTAACAAATTCAACAATTTTGTTAAAAATTCATCCTTTTTTATTCAAAATTCAACTGTTTTGTTGAACGTCTTTTTGGTTTAAAAATTAAATTATTTTGTAGATATTTGTTCTCTCTTAGTTAGAAATGCAACTATCTGATAAACAATTAATATGTTTCGCTTTAAAAAAACTTTTTTGTTAAAAATTTAAATATTTGGTAGACAATTCTTATTTTCGGCTCGAAAATACAACAATCTGGTAGAAAATTTAAGTATTTTTTCGAAAGTTGAAATTAGTTGTTTGAAACAAATTTTAGTTGAAGATTCATAATTTTAATTAAAAATACAATTTATTGGTTGAAAATTTAAATATTTTGTAGAAAATTTAACAATCTGTTAAAAAATTCAAAAATTTTGTCGAAAGTTGAACTACCTGGTTGAAAATTAATTTTTTGATTTAAAAATTCATAATTTTAGTTGAAAATTAATTTCTTTGGTTGAAAATTCAAATATTTGGTAGAAAATTCGCATTTTGGTAAATACATATTTGTAATGTTTAAGAAGGAAAAGTGAATTTTTAATTTTTCAAAAATAAAAAAAATGAAATAAAAAAATACAATACTACAAAAAGGACAATTTCCTATCCCGCTGTCCGTACCAAAAAAATTGGGCTATTCGCACCAAAAATTAGATCTCTTAAAAAAAGATTTCCTATGATTTTGAGAATAAAAAAAATACTATTTATAATGTAATTACAAATAAAAAACATTATTTTGATCACAAAATTTTAAAACTTACAAAAAACATTCATTATCTACAACTCTACTTTTTTCAGTTTTCAAAGTAAATTTTTCTGTAGCTGAAATAGTAAAAACCATGAAAAAATATATTTAAATTATAACTATATTTCAAAATTATTTATTTTTTTTACAAAATTGAAAACATTAATGTTGTGGGGAATTTTTGTCCCGAAAAAATAAGCCACGATTAATTAAAATTCAACTATTTTTTAAAAAATTGGTGAAAAGTGATAGTAGAAAATAATTAATTTACAAACAATATTGTTAAAATAATTTTTTTTAGTAATATTTTTTTAAACAAATAACTTTAATTGAAGATAATGCACTTATTTTTAAATTGAAAACAGCTGTAAGGAATGTTGTCTCCAAAAAAATACGCGATGATTAATTGAATTTAACTATTTTAAAAATATGGTCAAAAGTGAGAGTAGAAAATAATTCAATTGTAAAAAATATTACCAAAATAATTTTATTTTTTTATTTTTTAAACATTTTCTATAAGAAAAATGATCTTTCATAAGACATGACACTTCTTAAAATCATAGAAAATTTTTTTTCCAAAGATCTAATACAGCCACCTTAATATTTGGAGTACTTAATTATTTAAGAAAATT
The DNA here is from genome assembly GCA_032357855.1 of Amphibolips quercusostensackenii. Taxonomy (NCBI): domain Eukaryota; kingdom Metazoa; phylum Arthropoda; class Insecta; order Hymenoptera; family Cynipidae; genus Amphibolips; species Amphibolips quercusostensackenii. Next base: position 3,218 of record JAUELO010021520.1, read on the forward strand.
AATGTGAAAGATTAATAAAATAATAAATAAAATAATAATACTTAATAAATAATAATAAAATAATATATATATATATATATAATATAAATATATATCATAAATAATAATAATAATTAATAAAATATAATAAAATAATATATATTAATAATAAATAAAAAAATTAATAATAAAAATTAATATGCAATGCTAAAAAAATTTGATTAAATGATGAAACAAAAGTGGAATTTGTTGGAAAATGAAAGAAAGATATGCGAATCTCCTTATCATTGAATTACATTTCGCCTTGTTGTGCAGATGCACTTTATGGTAAGACTTTTAATTATCAGAACTCGAGATAAGACAGGAAACGTCTCACATGATATTGTCCAAGATTATTATTCAACTTCATACTTTTTTAAATTAAAAATAAAAAATGTCAATTTTTTCAAAGAAGGATTGTATTACTCAATAATTATTAATTAATCTTTTTTTTTACTTGTACCGAAAAAATTTAACAAAAAAGGTGAATTTTCAATGCAATAGTTGAATTAAAAAAAAAGATTAATGTTTAACAGAATAATTGAATTTTTTAACAAATAATTAAATTTTCCACAAGATAGTGGAATTTTTAGCAAACAAATTTTCGGTTAAAATGATGAATTTGCAGCAACAACAAAAATTAATTTTTAATGAAGAAGTAAACAATTTTCAATGAAGATTTTGAATTTTCCATAGAAAAATTTAATTATCAATAAGAAATATAAAAGTTGATATTTCAACTAGAAAATATTTAATTTTATTTTAAAAACAGTCGAATTTGTTCAAAAATTTAGTTGATAATGAAAAAATGTGGACTCTATGGAAAATGGTTGAATTATCAAGCAAAAAGTTAATTTTTAACTAAATAATTTCAACCAAATAACTAAATTTTCTACGAAAATAATTAAATTATTCACTAAAAATGACGAATTTTCAACAAAACAGTTGAATTTTAAAGACAAATAGTTATATTAAATTTTTAATTAAAATAAAATGTATATAAAAATAATTTTAAAAAAATCAATTTTTAGCCAAAGAGATGAATCTTCAACTAAAAAAATTAAATTTTAACAAAGTAATTCAATTTTCACGAAAAAAAAAATTTTCTCCAAAATAGACGAATTTGTAACAAAATATATTAATTTTCAAGTAAAAAAGATCAATTTAAAAATATAAATAAAATAGTTACATATTTATAAAAAAAAAAAATTTAACTAAAAGCAAAACAAATTTTCTATTAAATAATACAATTTTGAATCCAAAAGATTGATTTTTTCCAAAAAAAAAATTTCTACCAAAATTCATAAATTTTGAAGTAGAAGCGATCAATTGATTTCAACCAAAAAATAAGTAGTTAAATTTTTAGTTAAAAAAAAAATTTTCAGCTGAAAAACCAAATTTTCAACAAAATAGTTGAATTTTTAACCAAAAAGATTATTTTTTTACTAAGAATTACGAATTTTTAAGAAAAAAAATGAATTTTTAGGCAAAAATGATCGATTATTTTGAACTAAAAATAAAATAGGTAAATTATCAGTTGATAAAATGAATTTTCAACTACAAAATCGTGTTTTCAACAAAATAGTTAAATATTTAACCTAAGAGATAAATCTTAAACTATTGCGGAAAAGTTAAATTTTCAGTTAAAAAATTAATTTCTAACCAAAAAAAATCTATAACTAACAAAATTAGGTTTCAACAAAGTAATTCAATTTTCAACGAAAAAGATTAATTTTTTAACAAAAAAAAACGAACTTCTAACAAAATGCATTAATTTTTAGGTAAAAACGATCAATTTTGAAACAAAAATAAAATTGATCAATTTTTATTTAAAAAATTAATTTTCACCAAAAAAGACGAATTTTTAATAAAATACTTGAATTTTAAATTTAAAACCATCTAGTTTTATCCAGAAATAGAATAGTTATGTTTTCAGTTGAAAAATTAATTTTCAGCCAAAGAAAAATGAATTTTTAACAAATTAATTAAATTTTCAACCAAAGAGATGAATCTTCATCTAACAATATTAAGTTTTAACAAAAAAGTTCAATTTCCAACCAAAAAGATTAATTTTTTACCAAAATGAATTTCTAAAAAAATACATGAATTTTCAAGTAAAAACGATTAATTTTTAAGCAAAAATAAAATAGTTAAATTTGTATGAAAAAAATTAATTTTCGATTAGAAGAAAAACAAATTTTAAAAAATAGTTCAATTTTTAACCAAAAAGATAAATCTTGAACTAATAAAATAAATTTTTTAATAATTAGTTAAAACTTTCATTTAAGTTATTGAATTTCTAACCAGAAAGATGAATTTTTTACCAAAAAAGACGAATTTCCAACAATAGACATGAATTTTTAGGTAAAAACGATCAATTTCAAAACAAAAATAAAATAGTTGAATTTTTATTTAAAAAAAATTAATTTTCAATTCAAAATACGATTTTTTAACAAAATAGTTCAATTCTCAACCAAAGAGATGAATTTTTAACTAAAAAATTATGTTTTAACAATGAACTTTAAATTTCAATCTAATTATTGAATTTTCACTTTAAAAAATTAATTTTCAGCCAAAGTAAAATGAATTTTTGAAAAATTAATTAAATTTTCAACCAGACATGTATCTTTATGTAACAAAATTTAGTTTCAACAAAATAGTTCAATTTTTAACCAACAAGATTAATTTTTTACCAAAACTACGAATTTCTAACAAATTACATGAATTTTCAAGTAAAACCGATCAATTATTGTAACAAAACATAGAGAAGTTAAATTTTCAGTTTAAAAAATGAATTTTCAACTTGCAGCAAAATTGTTAAATTTTTAACTATGGAGATAAACCTTGAACTAATATGGAATAGTTAAATTTTTAGTTAAAAAATTAATTTCTAACGAAAAAACGAATCTTCAGCTAACAGAATTAAGTTTTAATAAAGTTGTTTAATTTTGAAACAGAAAGATTTTTTTTTTTTCAGAAAAAAGACGAATTTCTAACGAAATACATGAATTTTCAACTAAAAGAAACGAATTTCCAATAAAATAATTAAATTTTTAACCAATAGTTAAATTTTCAGTAAAAAAAATTAATTTTTAGCAAAATAAAAACGAATTTTTAACAAATTAATTAAATTTTTAAACAAAGAGAGAAATCTTCAACTAACAAAATTAAGTTTAAACAAAGTAGTTCAATTTTCAACCAAAAAAATTAATTTTTTAACTAAACAGATGAATTTCCAACAAAATACATATATGAATTTTCAAGTGAAAACGATCAATTTTCCAGCAAAAATGAAATAGTTAAATTTTCGTTTAAAAAAAAATAACTTTTCAATTAAATAGTTACATTTTCAACCAAAGAGATAAATCTTAATCTAATAAAATTAATGTTTAACAAATTAGTTAAAACTTTCAATCAGGTTGTTGAATTTTTAACCAAAAAGATTAGTTTTTTACCAAAAGAGACGAATTTGCAACAAAAGAAACGATTTTTCAAGTAAAAACGATCAATTAAAAAAAATAGTTGAATTTTCATTGACAAAAATTAATTTTGAATTAAAAAAAAACTAACGATTTTCCAACAAAATACATGAATTTTTATCTAAACAATCAATTATTAACCAAAAATGTAATAATTAAATTTTTAGTTACAAGCATTAATTTTTAACGAAAAAACGAATCTCTAACTAACAAAATGAATTTTTAACAAAGCAGTTCAATTTTCAACCAAAAAGATTTTTTTTTAATAAAACAGACCAATTTCTAACAAAATACAGGAATTTTCAGGTGAAAACGATCAATTTTCAGCCAAAAGTGAAATTTATAGTTTAATTTCCAATTTAAAAAATTAATTTTCAACCAAAAAAAGTGATTTTCAACAAAATAGTTAAATTTTTAGTCAAAGAGATGAATCTTGAACTAATACATTAATTTTCAACAAAGTTCAATTTTTCACTAAGCTGTTGAATTTTCTACCAAAAAATACGAATTTCCCTCAAAATACATTAATTTTCAAGTTAAAATAATCATTACCGACAATAGAATAATTAATTTTCCAGTTAAAAAGAATAATCTTCAACTAAAAAAAAAAAACAACGAATTGTCAACAAAATAGTTTAATTTTTAACTAAAGAGATAAATATTGAACTTATAAAATGAATTTTGAAAAAAGCAGTTCAACTTTCAACCGAGTAGATGAATTTTTGAACAAAAAAAAGTAACATTTTAATTAATAGGGGGATTAAAAAAAAAAATTATTTTAACCATATAATAAAATTGTTAATCAAACGATATGAATTCGGAACCAAAAATATATCACAAAAAAACTGGGGAATCCATTAGAATCAATTTTTGTTTCCAAAGGAGCTGCAACAAAAATAAACCTCACTTGCTGAAAAGGAACCCGAAACGATAAATGATCTCTAAATGATACCTCAATTAAAGTTCTAAATGATCCTAATTGTAATTGAGTCCATTTATAAAAAACCTATTTTTCGCTTTGCCCACTTTGAAATTTTGTTTAATAATTAACATAATTTTTGCCTTAAAGCACACATTAAATCGAATTATGATGAACATAACTTCATGAAGAAAATTAAAGAATAAAATATTACTGCAGTTAAAATAAAAAAAAATGACTTAAAAGAATATAATTTTCAGGTTATGTAGCAAAGTTGTCAGCATAAAGGTGTATTCATATGCAAGAAACTTTTCGTCGGAGTCATTGGCAGTGCTGCCAATGCGCACCCTCTGCTCTACTGCGCATGCGTTGCATTAGGCGCTCTAGTAACTGCCATTGGCGCGCCTGTTTGAAATGTTTAAAAATACAATTTTTTATTTAATATTATTAATTGAAAGTAATTATATTTTCACATGCTCGAGCGGTACATGGATGGTTTTTAATATATTCTGAGCATTAGATCAAGAAATAAAATAAGTATTCCATAAATCAAAAGTATTATGTTCTTTAATGTAATATTTTTAAATTCTTTTAATTATTGTTACTAATTTATGCATTTAAAATTTTCTATATTAATTAAAATGAATAAACGAATTTTATTACGGGTGCAATTTGAAATATTTATTTACCGAGAAATTGTAATTTAAATTTTGTGAAAGGTAGATATTGAATAGAAATTGATAAAAAATAGAGATAATAAATAGAAATATAAAAAATAAAAATATATTTTGTTAATTACCAGCATAAATGGCAAATTCATTTTTTATAATAAAGCACCTACGCGTTTTAAATTAGTTTGCAGTTCCTTCTCAAGATGCAAAAAATACAAAAATTTTCAAAGATCTTAAGGGTCGACTGAAAAATCCAGAAAAATAAGATTTACGAAACTGTAAAACTTTCGAGTTGAAAAATTCTTCAATAATAAAATTCACGGAATTATAGAATTGCTGAAATTTAAAAATCACGAATTGGAAAATTTTCGACAGAAAATTGTCGAATTATAAAACATCTGAACTAGAAAATTTTCTAATCATAAAATTTCTGAATTCAAACAATAAAAAATCCTTTACTCAATAAATATTATTTGTTAATCAAGAATAAGAGACTCATATATTCTTTATCAGAGAAACAAATTTTTTAATGTTTATAGTTTACAACAATTATTTTTTCAATTTGAAATAACAATGATTTAAAGTAATGTATTCCTGGATAAACAATTTTGTTTGAAAGTGTGCATTGTAAAATTACGAAAACGTTTTTAAAAATCGAATTTTGAATTAAAAAAAAATTGAAAAGAAACTTAGAGAAAAATCAGGCTGAGTTGAATTCTGCAAAGTTTGTTCGCACGTGTGTTAAAATTTATTTTTTAATACAATTTTCATACATTTATGGTAATTTTTATTTGGAGAACAATGTTAAAAAACTATTAACATTAAAAAAATTGTCTTTGATGAAAAAATTGTATTATTGCATTTTTAATAAGTAAATCAATTATATCTAGAAAAAACTTTTTAAAATTGTTTTAATTCAGGAATTTCCTATTCCGGATATTTTATAATTCATCATTTTTCTGCCGGGAAATTCATCATTCCGGAATTTCCCAACTCGGAAATTTTAAATTTCGGAAATTTTATAATTTCTGGAATTTTATTATCAGGGAATTCTCCAATTCAGAAATTCAATAGTGTCGGGAATTTTATGTTGTTTTGTATTTTTGAGTCGTCCCTTATAATCTAAAAAAAGTTTTTCTTTCACTTAATATACTTTTTTGTACGTTTTAAAATAAATTTGATTGAATTTCCACTTAATATTTCACTTTAATAAAATTGAAGTTACAATTTCTCGATAAATAAGTGTTAAATAAATTATGCCTGTAATAAAATTTTTTTATTTATTTTAATTAATATACAAAATTTTAAATGCATAAATTAGTAACAATAAGTTATTTTTAAAAATAAAAAAGATTACATTAAATAATATATTTTATATTTACTGAATACTCATTTTATTTTATTATCTAATGCTCAAAATATATTAAAAACCATCCACGTACCACTTAAACATGGTTAAATATAATTATATTTAATTATTATTATTATTATTATTAGATAAAAAAATTGTACTTTTCAACATTTCAAATAAGCGCGCCCTAAGTTTGCAAGCGTTTGGCTTGTGAATGCGCATTAATGTTCTTCTTTTCAAGTGGGCTCGAGTGGAACGCTTCGGGGTCCCTGTAGGTAAGGTAGCGGAACCAATACACGATCAGAAACCAATACTCGATCAGTTGAGTATAAATTCAGGTTTATTAGAAATTTGAGAAAGGAAAATAGTAAAAAAAAAATTTTAATTTGAAGAAACTATTTTAGAATGTTATTTTGCCTAAATATTATACAAAAATATAACGTAGCGGAACGAAAAAATATTTTTTCCACGCGCGCTTTGAATTTCGTGTGTATCAGACGCCTGCGCCGCCGGCCAGTGATGCCGCCGACTCTCGAGTGCCCGTGCTAAATTGCATGAAAATCATCGAAAATTTGCGAAAATCGTGCGAAACTGGGCATCACCAGGCACTTTTAATAACAGTTTTATGTCCATAGGTTAGTAAAAACTCTAAATTTATTAAGATTTTGTAAAAATTTTCATATAAATAAAGTACCTTTTTGTTGCATATTTGAGGTTATGTGATTGTTTTAGAGCTTTTAGAGTGTATCCTTGCACAGGGACTTATATTTTTGTTTCGCTATGAGTTACAGATTATCATATTACATTAATGAAATGTTCACTTGCAGATGGGAAAAGTGAAAAAAGAAAAACTACCAACCAGAGGTTATGGAAAAAGCCTTGGCTGCAATAAAGCAGTTGTTTCAAAAATGACCTGATCGACTATTGGTTCCTACGTGATCGACTACTGTTCCCGAGGGGTTTCCAGTCATCGAGTATTGGTACCTAACTATACTGTTTGAAAAACGCTTAATTTATTTTAAAAATCTAATTAAATAAATTTTCCAAGTCTGAAATCAGAAGCATAAGACCTTCTTCTACAATATGTACAAAAAATTAGATTTATTATGGTAATCTTATGTGATTTATTAGGACATTTTCTATAACCTACAAGGATGCTGATCGAGTATTGGTTCCGTTATCTCATCTATGGGAGCTCAAGTTCCAAACAATACCAACTTTTATTTGAGCCGCAACTTTAGTGAACCCCCAGTTTTTTTTGTGTATCAGTGGATTTTTTATTCAAAAAGAAGTAACTTTCAATCAAAAGTAGTTGAATATTCGTAATTATTGAGTTCTATCAATTCAATTGGCATTTATGTGATAAGACGAGAAAAA
>JAUELO010021526.1:0-11032 GCA_032357855.1 Amphibolips quercusostensackenii
GAGACAAATTATTTTGAGATACGTAATCGTTTTGAAAAGTTTATACACTTGTGCTGGCTCTTGAGATTTCATTATCGTTTCTATTACTTCTTTGAGTTCGTAACAAATCCCCTGAGCTGAAGATCATCAGTCACATTTCTATTTTTATTTTGATTCAGCTGCTTTAGTGATGACTTTTTAGAGACATTGATTTGTTTGTTTCCTGAATGCCATTATATATGTCTTTTTAAACTGGATATTACCCAGCGTTTTTGTGCTTCACCAGCAGTGCACTTTGTAAACGTCACTTCCATAGAGCAAAGAGGACATGTAACTGTAGCTTCATAAGTCACTCCTTTTAAAGCAGCGCTTTGTGAAGCTCTCATGTTGATATTCACGTAAGCATAAAGCTTGCTTCTCACAGAATCATTAAAATTATCAAATTTTTTTAATACAACTTTAGAGATTAGTCGTTGCATTTTTTCTCTCGGATTGAACATCAATTTCATGTTCTGTACAGACTTTTCCTTGCTGCGAAGTTTCTGCTGCTTCAGATTTTGAACTGCATCTCCAGTAATCAAAAGGTTTTGAATTTATAAATTGCACTAACTCCTGTATAAGCAGTCAGTCTCCGATTTATTAAGATAAGTTTTCTAGCTTCTTGAAAAACACACGGTAATATTTCTTGCGATTAGTTTTTTTTTTATCTATCAGTGTCGGCATGACATTTTTCGCAAAATGTTTCAGCTGAATCAAAGTTTTATCAGAAATTCTTTTAAATGATAAAGGATAATCTAGATTATTAAATCGTAGAATATTCTTTATCTTGTCTAAAATTAATACGTCTACTTCTTTCTGGATTTTATTCCAGAAGTGCAAACAAAAATCTTCATGATTTTTTAAAGGACATGCGACTTAATGTGCCATTTTTTGTGTCGACTCTGAAACAAAAAATTGGCAACATTTAATTTCATCAGAAAATATACTTCAAATTTTCTTATTGTAATTCCTAATAATTTTAAAAACATACATCATCCTTAATTAATTGATTTCTTACATTTTTCAATTTATTTATAATGGAATCTATTTCAAATCAGGCAGGTTATACACTTCAAGTCGTGAAATCTCTCAGCGACAAAATGTCATTTTTGAAGAAATTATGTAACACGAATTTTTGCAACTTGAGAAAATAGATTCGTACAAAATTATTTTAAAAAATTTTTTTATTATTTTTTATCGGTTTGCAGCAAAGAATCGTTTATCATGCTGTAACATGAAGATATTAAATCTTGATTTTCATGGAAGATGATTTTCAAAACCTGTAAAATGCCGACCTAAAAATTCTTGGACGATTTACTCAGAATTTGTTTACTTTTTTTTTAGATCGAAACGTTTTTACCAACATTTAAAAACTTAATATTTCGGGCCTAAGTTTATATTTTGTAATAATTAAGAAAAAAAATAAATTGCTTTTCTATCACAGTCCGCAACCGAGTCTGTTACAATTTCAGTTTAAAAAGTCCCTTTAAGATTGTCAATTTGCACATCTATTTCCTTGATACTGAACAACTTTTTATGATTACACTTTTTAGGTCTCAATTTAGCAACACTTTAGCTTGGGAGTAGACTTTTATTTTAACTTCAAATGGTGATTTTAAAGTTACAAAATGTTTTTTTGCTCTACTAAACAATTCCGATTTGTTGCTTATACAGCGTGAACCATAACATATTGAACAAAAAAATTATGGTTATTTTTTGAGTTATGGAGTTTTAAAGATGCACCAGTGAAAGACGAAGGTTAGGCACTATCGTAGGGTTTCGGAATCAACGGTGAAAATCGATTCTCGATTATTCGATTCCCCAAAAAAATATACCGGGAATCAAAGAATCGACAAAAGGGATCGATTCTAGAATCGATTCCATCGATTTCCTCCCATTAAAAAGCCCGTCATCATTCAAAATTTTATTTGAATTTATTAATTTTAATTCAGATTAACAATTAAATAATGTTAATTAAAATTATTAATCAATCGAACTTGATAAATATCTATTATTATTAATAATTTGGTCAAGAATTGAGAAACAATAATTATTTTAAAATTTGTACATTAGGTTTTATTTTGACATATAAATATTTTAAATTGAAAATTAGAGTTACGCTGAAAATTACTAAATTCAATTATTATTAAATTCAATTATTATTAATTATTATATTATCGTTTTAGATATTAATTTTTTTTAGAAAGAGCATTATTTTCGATCTTCTTACTTTAATTCTTCTAAATATTTCTTAAATTTACTCTTTTTTTATATATTTTTTAATTTATAAAAAATAAAAACATTTTGGTTAAAAATCTTCTACAAAATTTTTTAAAATTTTCCGAAATCGTTTAAAATGTTCAAAAACCTTTTTAATTTTCTCTTAAAGTTTATTTGATTGAAAATCATAATAATTATTTGATAATCATTCACAATTTTCAAGCGGATCTTAAGATAATTCTTTCTTTAATTAATTTTTTATGCATTTTTTTCAATTTTGCAAAATAAAAAAATGTTATAAATATCTTTCAGATTCTTCTTTGAAAATTTTAGAAATGTTTTTAAATGATCTCTTCAAATTAATTTTTCGAAACAAAAATCATTTTAATTTTTTATATGAACCTAAAACCATATCTTGAATATTTTGAACAATTTTGAAAATGTTTTGAAAGTTTACAAATTTTTTAAAAAGTTTGGAAATTATTAAAACTTTTGAAAAATTTTGAATATTTTGGAAATTTTGAAAACTTGGGAATTTTTTAAAGTTTGAAAATCTTTCAAATTATTAAATTTCCAGGAAATTAAAAAGAATTTTGAATATTTTAGAAATTTTAAGCAATTATAAAATTTTTTTGCAAGTTTAAAATTTTTTTAAAAAGTTTAGGAATTATTAAAATTTTTAAAAAATTCTGAATATTTGAGAAATTTTAATCAATTTTGGAAATTTTTTGAATGTTTCAAATTTTTTTCAAAAGTTTGGAAATTATTAAAATTTTTGGGAAATTTCAAATATTTTGGAAATTTTGAACAATTTAAAAAATTTTTTGAAAGTTTAAAATTTTTCCAAAAAGCTTGGAAATTATTGAAATTTTTAGAAAATCTTAAAAATTTTGAAAATTAAAATTTTTTTTTTTTTAATTTGAACATTTTTGAAATTATTAAAATTTTTGGAAATTAAAAAAAAGTTTTAAATTTTTAAACATTTTGAAAACTTTTGAAAATATTGATAATTTTTTTAAATTGTTTCAAAAAGTTTGAAAAATTGTGGAAACTTTTGGAAATTGTTTAAAGTTTTAAAATCTTTTGAATTATTAAAACTTTTTGAAATTTTAAAAAAGTTGGAATATTTTGGAAATTTTAAACAATTTTGGAAATATTATGAAAGTTCCAAAATTTTTATAAAAGTTTGGACAATTATTAAAATTTTTGGAAAATTTCAAATATTTAAAAAATTCTGAACAATTTTTGAAATTTTTTGAAAGTTTTGAATTTTTTTGAAAGTTTAAAATTTATTAAAATTTTTGGGAAATTTGGAATATTTCACAAAGATTTTAATGATTTTCTAAATATTTCACAAAGTTTTTAATAATTTCACAAAGATTTTAATGATTACCTAAATATTTCAAAAAATTTAAAAATATTTCAAATACTTCGCAAAGATTTCAAAAAGATTTCAAAAATATTTCCAAGTGTCTCGTCGTCCCGGAATTCGGAATGACTAGTCCAATATTGTTCATACGCTTGGCTAGTCGTCCCGAAAATTCGGGACGACTAGCCTATACCCTTTTTCGTGTCCACCAATTTTTCGGGACAACTAGACACAGCTAAAATATTTATATTTTAAAATATTAAAAATATTTTGCAAAGACTTCTAAAGATTTTACAAAAATTTAAATGATTTTCTGAAGGTTAAAAGAATTTCACAAAGATTTCACAAAGATTTCGCAAAGATTCAGCAAAGATTTCCGATAGATTTAAAAGATTTGAATGATTTTCCAAAAATTTTTTTTAAATTTCAATAATTTTAAAAATATAACTAAATATTTTAAAAATATTTCAAATATCACACAGATTTTCAAAGATTTCAGAAAGATTTCCCAAAGATAAGAATAATTTTCAAAAGATTTGAAAGTTTTCATGAAGACTTCAATTATTTCACAAAGATTGCAAATAGATTTGAAAAATTTTACAATGACTTCAATAATTTCTCAAAAATTTGATGATTTCATTAATATTATCAAATATTGCAAAAATAATCAATTATTTTTGAATATTTTATAAGATTTTACAAAGATTTCTAAAGTTTTCAGGAAGATTTTAAAAAGATTTTAAGAAGATTTCAATAATTTCATGAATATTATCAAATATTTCAAAAATATATTAAATATGTCCAAAGATTTTAATAAAATTTAAAAAAGATTCCCGAAGCTTTCAGGAAGATTTCACAAAGATTTTGGGGTGATTTCAATAATCTGACAAAGATTACCAAATATTTTTAATATTTTGTAAAAAATTTCCTAAGCTTTCAGAAAAATTTCTCAAACATTTAAAGTATTTTCCAAATATTTCACAAAGACTTTAATTTTTTTTTAAGATTTTAAGGATTTCGAAATTAAAAAAATTTTTGAAAATATTACCAAATAGTTTAAATATTTCGCAAATATTTTAATCATTTGCCAAAGATTTTACAAAGAGTTTAATTGTCCCACAAACATTTTCGATACATTTCAATGATTGTGCAAAAATTTCAACGATTTTTCAAAGATTTCACAAAGATTTAGCAAAGATTTCCGAAAGATTTAAAAGATTTAAATATTTTTCTAAAGAATTCAATAATTTTACAAATATTTTGAAAATAATTCAAATAGTTCACAAAGATTTTCACAAATTTTAGAAAGATTTCACAAAGATTAGAATAATTTTCAACAGATTTAAAAGACTTCATAAAGTCTTCAATCATTTCACAAAGATTTTTAAAAAAATTCAATTATTGCACAGAGATTGGGCAGATTGCACAAAGATTTCAGTAATTTTACAAATATTACCAAATAGTTTGAATATTTCACAAAGATTTTAATGATTTCCTGGATATTTCACGAAGTTCTTCATAATTTTACAAAGATTTCAATGATTACCCAAATATTTTAAAGAATTAAAAAATATTTCAAATACTTCGCCAAGGTTTCAGAAAGATTTCAAAAATATTTATATTCTAAAATATTACAAAAATTTTGTAAAGATTTCCGAAGATTTCCCAAAGATTAAAAAAATTTCAATGATTTCCCAATGTTTTTTTAAAAATTTGAATAATTTCACAAATGTTACGTAATATTTTTTTAATATTTCAAATAGTTCACAAAGATTTCCAAAGATTTTAGAAAGATTTCGCAAAGATTAGAAGGATTTTCAAAAGATTTAAAAGTTTTCATAAAGACTTCAATTATTTCACAAAAATTTTGAATAAATTAAAAAAATTTTACAATGATTTTAATGATTTCTTGAAAAATTTAATAATTTCTTTAATATTATCAAATATTGCAAAAATATATCAAATATTTTCGAAGATTTAAATAAGATTTTACAAATATTTCTAAAGTTTTTAGAAAGATTTAAAAAATATTTTAAGAAGATTTTAATAATTACATGAATATTATTGAATATTTCAAAAATATTTAAAATATTTCACAAAGACTTTTAAAAATTATAGAAAGATTTTACAAAGATTAAAATAGTTTTGAAATGATGTATAAGATTTCATGAAGACTCCAATTATTTCACAAAGATTTAAATAATTTAATCAATATTATCAAATATTAAAAAAACATATCAAGTATGTCCAAATATTTCAAAAAGATTTCCGAAGCTTTCATAAAGATTTCGCAAAGATTTCAGAATGATTTCAATAATTTGAAAAATATTACAAAATATTTTAAATATTTCGTGAAAAAATTCCTAAGCTTTCAGAAAGATTTCACAAAGATTTCAAGTATTCCCCAAAGATTTCACAAAGACTTGAATTATTTTTCAAGAATTTTAAAGCTTTTAAGATTTTCACAAATATTACCAAATAGTTTAAATATTTCACAAAGATTTCAATAATTTTTCAAAGATTTCACAAAGATTTAGCAAAAATTTTCGATAGATTTAAAAGATTTTCACAAATTTTAGGAAGATTTTACAAAGATTAGAATAATTTTCCACAGATTTAAAAGATTTCATGAAGTCTTCAATCATTTCACAAAGATTTTGGACAGTTGGGAAAGATTTTATAATGACTTAAATTATTTGATTAATATTATCAAATATTGAAAATATATTTTAAATGTTTACCAAAGATTTTTAAACATTTTAAGAGCATTTTACCAGGATTAAAATAATATTTAAAAAAATTTAAAAGATTTCATTAAGACTTCAATTATTTCACGAAGGTTTTAGATAGATTTATAAGATTTCACAATGATTTTCCAAAGATATATAAATAATTTTATTATTATTATTAAATATTTAAAATATGAAAAATTTCCAAAACTTTTAGAAAGATTTTACAAGAGTTTTAAGTATTTCATAAAGTTTTCACAAAGACTTTAATTATTTCACAGAGATAATAACTATTGCACAAAGATTTCAAAGATTTCCAGAGGATTTCACACAGATTTCACAAAAACTTCAATTATTGCACAAAGATTTCAAAGATTAAACAAAGATTTTAATAATTTCACAAATATTACCAAATAGTTTAAATATTTCAAAAAGATTTCAATGATTTCCCAAAGATTTCACAAAAATTTGCGTGATTTCCCAAAGGTTAGAGGAATTTCACAAAGATTTCGCAAAGATTTCAATGATTTCTCAAAGATTTCACAAAGATTTAGCAAAAATTTCAGACAGATTTAAAAGATTCTAAGGATTTTTCAAAAATTTTCCAAACATTTTCGAAAAATTTTAATAGTTTTACAAATATAACCAAATGTTTTTAAAATATTTCGAATAGTTCACAAAGATTTTCAAAGATTTTTGGAAGATTTTACTGAGACTAAAATAATTTTCAAAAGATTTAATAGATTCAATAAAAATTTAAATTATTTCACAAAGATTTCGGATAGACTTAAAAGAATAAACAATGAATTTACAAAAATTGCATAGGTTGCACAAAGATTTCATACATTTACAAAAAATTTCACAAAGATTTCAAAGATGTTTTATTTATATCACAAAAATTTCAATAAGTTCAATAATTTCACAAAGATGACCAAAGATTTTTAATATATCGTAAAAAATTTTAAATCTTTCAAGAAGCTTTCAAAAAGCTTTCACAAAGATTTCACAAAGATTTCTATGATTTTTTAAATATTTCACAAAGACTTGAACTATTGCACAAAGATTTCAAAGATTGCACAAGGATTTTAATAATTTCGTAAATATTGCTAAATAGTTTGAATATTTCACAAGGATTTCAATAATCATTTTTCAAATATTATCAAATATTTCAAATATTTTTCAAATATTTCACAAAGATTTCAACGATTCCCAAAAAATGTAAAATATTTCATGAAGATTTTAGAAGTTTCACAAAGATTTCAATGATTTCACAAATATTAACAAAAAGTTTTAATATTTCACAAAGATTTCAATATTTTTAAATAGAGTTCAATGACTATCAAAATATTTCAAAGATTTTACAAATATTTTAAATACTTCGCAAAAATTTCAGAAAGATTTCAAAAATATTTATGTTCTTAAATATTAAAAATATTTTGCAAAGATTTCCAAAGATTTTACAAAAATTTGAATGATTTCCCAAAGGTTAAAAGAATTTCACAAAGATTTGGCAAAGATTTCGGATAGATTTAAAAGAAAAATTATTTTTCAAAGATTTCTGATGAGTTTTAATAAATTCACAAATATTACTAAATATTTCATAAATATTTCAAATATTTCACAAAGGTTTCAGAAAGATTTTACGAAGATTAGAATAAGTTTCCAAAAATTAAACAAATTTAATGAAGATTTTAATTATTTCACAAAGATTCCTGAAAGATTTAAAAGATTTCACAATTCCTTTAATGATTTCTCAAATATTACCAAATATTTTTTATATTTTGTGAAAAATTTCCAAAACTTTCAAAAAGATTTCAAAATAATTTTATGTATTTCCCGCAGTTTTCAGAAAGACTTCAATTTTTTTACAGAGATATTTAACATTGCACAAAGATTTTAAAAATTTCCAGAGGATTTCACAAAGATTTCATCAATTTTACAAATATTACCAAATATTTTTAATGTTTCATAAAAATTTTCAAACTCTTCAAAAATAATACCCAAAAATTTAAAGTATTTTCCAGAGATTTCACAAAGACTTCAATTATTGCACAAAAATTTAAAAATTTCACAAGGATTTTAAATATCAATAATTTTATAAATATTACCAAAAATTTTTTATATTTCTTAAAAATTTTCTAAAGCTCTAAAAAATATTTCACAAATATTGCAATGATTTCGCAAAGATTTCACAAAGATTTCAAAGATTGCACAACAATTTTAATAATTTCGCAAATATTATCAAACAGTTTTAGTAGTTCACAAAAATTACAATGTCTTTTAAAAAAATTCACAATGTTTTTGAAAAATTTTGACAAATATTAGCAAATATTGTGTAAATACTTCCAAAGATTTTAGAAATATTTCACAAAGATTTCAATGATTACTTAAAAATTCCAAAGATTTTACCAAAATTTCAAATACTTTGTAACCATACCAGAAAGATTTAAAAAATATTTATCTTTAAAAAATTTAGAGAAAATTTCGCGAAGTTTTTCAAAGATTTCAAAAAGATTTCAATGATTTCCCAAAGATTTTAAAAATGTTTTACAAAGATTTCGTAAAGATTTCGTAAGATTTAAAAGATTTGACAATGAGTTCAATAATTTCTTAAAATTTTTAATCATTGCGTGAATATTATTATTAAATATTTCAAATACTTACGCAGATTTCAGATAGATTTTACAAAGATTTCGAAAAAAATAACTTTTGACAAAAATAAGAATTTTCAGCAAATTTGTTAAATTTTTAACCTAAAGGATAAATTTTCGACCAAGAAGATTAAAGTTCTATTAAAATAGACGAATATTGAACAAAATACATGCATTTTTAACAAAATTATTAAATTTTATAATTAAAAAAAAATCAAATTATGTACAAAAAAATTGGAATTTTCAACCAAAAAATTTGATTTTTCTACCAAAAAGTTAAGTGTTTAACCAGATAGTTTAATATTCTACTGAACTGTTAAATTTTTTATCCAAAAAAATGAATTTTCTACAAAAAAGTAAAATTTTGAACATAAAAGTTCATTTAAAAGTGAAAATATGAATTTTTAACCATAATTATGAATCCTCAATGAAGAAAAATTAAATTTTTTCATGAATCAGTTTAACCTTAAGTCAAATATTCGAATTTTCAAAACAAAAAATGGGAATTTTCAACGAAGCATGTAGCAGTTGATATTTTACCAAATCAATTATATTTTGAATTATTAAAGATGAATTCCCAATTTGATAAATTAAATTTCTACAAAGAAAGACAAGCATTTTCAACAATGTAATTAAATGTTTGATAAAAAATATGACTTTTTAACAATATATGTATTTAAATTTTTAACAAAATAATTAAATTTCCAACCAAATAATAGAATTTTTAACCATTTAAGATAAATTTCAAACCAAAAATACTAGTAATCTTTTCAATAAAAATATAAGCCTTTACACAAAAATGTAGTTAAATTTTTTATTTGGTTTCATTTTTTAATGTTATTCAAGTTTGTAACGTTATTTTTACTTATATCTTTCTCTCTTTGCTACTAATCTTAGTTTTTAGCCCCCCCCCCCACCCACTCAAGTTGGTAACATTTTAGCACAGACTTTTTGAACCCAAAAGTCAAAGCATTGACAACTGTAATTTGGAAATTGTGAATTCTCTTTCGTTGAAGCTCCTTCGGTTTTAACGAACACATTCTCACCACGTATCTCGTGCTTCGCACTCGATTTTGTCAAAAATGTAAAATTTATTATGTTATGTTCAAAGTTTTTGTCCACCTTTTACTTAGTGAGGTAATTATTCATTCAAGTTAACACAAGATGTTGTTTTGACAAATATGTTTTTCTTAAATACAACCAATATTTAAAATATTCTTTCAATTTTCTATATAGATCATATTATAATATAAATTTTTCTTTAAGTAGTTGCTGATTGCCTTTTTGTTCAAATTAATATAAATTTTTATTATTTGTTCCTAAATTGCATTAATTATTATCTCACTGAGTTACAAGTTGACAAAAACTTAAAAAAATGAAGAAAAACCTTTAATTTTCTAGCATTTATCCAAGAAAATATGATTATAAGCAATAATAAATTGTTTGAACAATTATGTTCATTAACTTGCATGAAATATTAATTTACTAAGTAAGTAAAATGTTAACAAAAAGTGTAAAATTCCAGAAAAAACCACAACTATTTAGCATTAATACAGAAGAAGATAGTTTTTAACAATAATAATTTGTTTAAACAATTATTTTTGTTAAATTGTATTAATTATTACCAAACTCTATGTAAAAAGTGAACAAAAAATTAAATATTTGAAACAAAACTACAACTTCTAGCATTATTCAAAGATAATATTATTTAAAATATTAATAAATTTTTTAAACAGTTAATTTTGTTAACTCTTATTAATTATTTGCTACACTCTAATTTATAATTAAACAAAAAGTGAAATTTTTTTAAAACTGCGATTTTCTAGCATTATTCTAAAAGAATATTAATAATAATAAATTGTTTAAAGAATTAGGTTTGTTAAAATTAATCGAGTATTATTATACTCTAATTAAAAATTTGACCTTTTGTGAAAAATTAAAAAAAATAGCGACTTTGTAACTTTATTCTAAAAAAATTGCTAAAAACAACAATAAATTATTAAAAAAATTTATGTAAACATCTCATTATCAGTATAAAGTAGTAT
>JAUELO010021542.1:0-11032 GCA_032357855.1 Amphibolips quercusostensackenii
CCCGCGAAAATTGAAAAGTCACCTTACTTTTTGAACACACCTCGTACATATATATATATATATATATATATATACATATATATATACACATATATAATACAGTTCTAAGATATCCATATATTTTTAGAAAGAATTCAAAATACAAAAAGTCGAAAATGAAAAAATGGCGCTTTTTTCAGAAAATAACCCATTTTTTAAAATCTTTGAGAAATGAAGGAGTTAAAAACATTTTTGAAAATGCTCAAAGAATGGTGGAAAATATCGTAAATGCAAAAAAAAAATTAATCATGGAAAACATGCTGAAATGCAAGAAAAGTAACATATAATAGAACTCATGCGTGAATTTGAAAAAAAATGAATTGCTTCTTACATTTGTATCAAAAATAAAAAGTTGGTTTATCTTAAATATTTTGGTATGTTTCATGCTTTAAAAAAAATCACTCTTATCTAGAATCTGCTAAAATAACCAAAAAATTTTAATAGGTGGAATTTGTGGAAAATTTTTTTTTATTTTGAATTTCAGACAAACAGCTGCTAGCTTATAATTTTTTCATATTTTCTCTGAATCATGCGATAGATCAAAAATCCGTAAAATCGCCAGCTTTTAATGTGAAACTTCTCATGGCCTACTGCGAGTAAAAAAGCTTTCAGATGAAGAGCGGAATTGATATCGATCTTGGTAATGTAAGATATAATATTGTAATATGTAAGATGTTAGATGTGCTATCACACTTGCATCCCCCGCCTGGTCATAGCCTGGTTTCAAATTATTCATGGAATTCATGAAATTCACGGTATTCATGGAATTTATGTAAGTAAAGAAATTCAAGAAATCAATAAAATCGTGAAATGAATAAAATTTAAGGTATTTAAGGAACTTATGGAATTCATGGAATTCATGAAATTCACGGAATTCATAAATCTGACATAATTCATGTATTTCACGGAATTACTAGAATTTACAGAATTCATAAGATTACAGAATTCATAAGATTACAGAATTTATAAGATTACAAAATTATTGAAACCCTACGTATTTCCGAAATAGAAGGAAAGATGAGGAAAATTGTTTTATATTATGTTCTTGCGCATATTATAATGCTGAGTTATTCTAAAGGCGACAAAGCCATTATATATAGCTAATAGAGAGAGTTTCGAGATCTGAGATCAACAATCTTTTTCCTTCCACTCTATTAATTTTCAACAATAAATGAAACGTGTCACTTAGATATCGTAAAAGTTAATGTAAATAGCCCTCATTTGACAAGTCTCTCGCTACAAGCAATTCTTTCAAAATCAGTTTTCTCTTATATTCCTTTGCCACTGTGACAATTGTAAAAAATGGAGATAACTGCTGCCATTCCGCTGCTCACATTCGTGGGCTTTTTGAATTTTGATTGTATGTATAATATAATAATTATGATTATTTATTACAAATACTATTTACATATATTTTTCTAAAATATGTTTACATAATAAAATGAAATTCTGCAATTTTTAAATATTATTTAAAATCTGAAAAATAAATGTGCTACTAATTAAAATGTTTCTAATTTCAATACGTGTTATTTTAAAAGCTTTAAAATTATACCTTATTTGAAAAAGAAACATTAACAATTTTTACGAAAGTTTAGAGCCTTAAAAATTGAACTAATTAGAATTCAAAGCTGCAAACATTACAAACCTAAAAAAAGTGTCAAATAGCATTTAGTAGAGCTGTTTCTGATTTCTTAAAGAGGCCTGAGAATTTTTTTTTTAATTTAAGACTTCCATAAATTTTGTACCGCGATTCCAAGTCATGTGATAAATTCTGAAAGTTGCAATAAAAACCTAAAATTTATAAAACGTTATCCATGAAATCTTATATTTAATTTAAGACAAGAAAACTTAAATTGTCTTCACGGGTTTCTAAGCTGTGACTAATAAAAAACCCCCAGCCTGTTTGTGTCGATCGCCAAAAATTTCGCAGATATCGTGTCTAAAATTCGACTGTTGCTAAAACTTTTAAAAAATGCGACAGAATTGAAATTTAAAGGAAGCAATCTAAAATCTCATCCCTAATTGAACTCTTAATAACCATACTGAAGCGAATTAGCAAGCTGTAAAATTTCTCCCTCACTGAATTCCTTGGAAATTTCTACCATGAAAAGTACCTATTAAGCATTAAATTTAAATTAGTTACTTCGGAAGTATTGAATTTCAGAGACTTGAAATGACAAATTGCACTAGTGTAGTTACTACGGTTTCCTGAGATATGACAAAAAAACTCATAACGTACGGACAGCGAGCCTATGGAGATTTTTAAGTTTTCGCGGCTTACATTAGATATAAGATTTTTAACATTGCGTTCTATAAATCTTAAATTTTTGCTACATCTTTCCTAGATTAAATTACGACCTTGAGTCGAGCTACAGAATTAAAAAAATTCTTGACTCATCAAAATTTTTAATCTCCAGGTTACTAGAGTACAAAAATGTTCTAAGATTACTATTTTATACAATATTAGGTGCTGCCTCACAAGATGTGGCTATGGTGTCAATGGCGGATCGTACTTGGTTTCGTGGTTTCCTTCACCGCAATGGCTCGATTCCCGATTGGATGGAACCTCAAGCGAACCCGCAGAACTTTGAAGGCTATGAGATTTTTATACGTTTGAGGGACCACCATGATTATTTTTATCGTTCCGATTTGCTTACAACTACGCGGCCAGTTGCCCGCAATCGTGATGCTACTGCCCATCTATCTCCCACTTAAAATCAGGCTGTCGCTAGGTCATGATTGCTATGTAAGCAAGCAACGTTTTGTGGATTATAGACCCGCAATCCCACCTGTATGGGATGCCGACCGCTTGTTCATTACAATTCCAGAAAGTAGGCTTATCTATCAGACAGTAATCGAACCAGAACATTTCTCAGAGCTGCCTGAGTTTTTGCTCAGGGGCCCACCAGCGACGTCATCTGTCAGTGGCAGATGGAAACGTTTGCCCGGTACCAGGACAAATACACAAATAAATTCTTAACAGATTTTTATGAATTTAGAATTAAAATTTCGATACATCTTAAATTTTTAACGTTCAAATCTTTTAAATATTCGCTTGCTGCGCTACCGCTGCTTGCTACTTGCTAACGTAAAAAGTATCAAATCGCCTCGCTTGCAGAAGAGGCTTTTACGAATCGGAGTAGATATCCTAGTTTTATCATGAATATCCTAGACAGTAAGAATCTCGATGTTCTTTAGAATATGCTGCAGAAATTTCAAAATATCCATAGAATATCCTCTTATTGTTTGAATTTAATGTAAGGGACATCCTCAACATATGCCTATTCTATGGACATGTAGATAAGTCATCTGCCTTTTGTGTATATTTGATTAAATAAATAAATTCACTCTTTAATTCATAATAAGAAAGTGTTTTTTTTCTTAAATTTTTTTTAGTTAAGCACAAAAAATAAGAAATATTTACTAATTTCCAAAATATCACTGAAAATATCTAATCGTGTATGTTCTGATCGGATTTTGTGTTGATTGCCGAGAATGTTTCAAATTTCGATTAAACTAAAAGCATCTATAGCAACTATTTTTAAGTAATTATAATTAAATATTAACTTCTCTAACATTTCATACCCACACTTTGGATATGAGTAAGCTCAACACTGCCAATTCAAATAACTTTTGTTTATGAATTTTTTTTATCACGCAAAGAACCAACTTTTCAATTATGCTCAAACACTTAAAATTAGTAAAGAAAAGGTCAACTGTTTTCTAGTAAATAAGTGTTTGAATATCAAAATATTTGATGTTTATCAATACCCTAATGAAATAGTAAAAAAAAACTATATTTTACTAAAATCAATTTAGGCAAATATCAATAATTACTATAGCGATTTCACTTACTAATCAATGAATTAACTTTTTTTTTGTTTTCGGAATAAAATGTTGAAGGTGATGTTTATTAGGCATATGCTTATGAGTTCTATCGAATCACGTTGTATCTATGACACGTGAGATGATGCTTTTTATACATGAAAATTTAAAAAAGCTACTTCTGAACAGTTAAACAAATTTTTTATTTTCTTGTTGACTGAAAATTCAACCACATTTTTCACTAGCAATAAGAACACAAATATTTTTTTTATCTAAAATCTGTATTTTCATCTTTCTATTCATCAAATCATGAAGATAAAGATTTTTCGTCAGCAAGAATTGTTACAAATTTCTGAGTTATACTTTTTGAGAAATAAAATAGTTTAAAATATTAACAGAAAACACAGAAAAATAAAAGAATCATTTTTAATTATGTTCACAATTGCATTGTTAACCCCAGAATAGATCAAATAGGAAAAATTATTATTTTTTAATGGCTAATAAAGAACAGCCTATATAACCTATATAACCTATATAACCCTATTAAATTATTTCATTTTTAAAAATACAACATTCTTTTGCTGACGGAAACCGTCATTTTCGTGATTTATCAAGAAGTGATCGTCAATACCTCGTTTACTTTTCTATTTTATATAAGCAAATTTGAATGATTGTGTCATCACAAGATTCTGCAACTTTTTAAAAATGAGTATGAAAAAATAAAGAAAATTAAATTAAGCATAGCAATCTTTATATATTATTGTTTGGTCAATTTATCTATACTATACTATAATATACTATCAAATAACTATATCTATCTATAACTATAACTATACTAGAAAGCTCAATTATATGAACAGATTACTATCAATATATTGATCTTACAGTAGAAAAGGTCAATTATTTAAAAGGAACTGAGTGCCAAAAAGTAGTGAAATAAAAAGAATCGTAAAAAAATCGCATGTTTATTTTACCAAGGTCAATTTGTCAAAGCATTGATTATTACTTTAACTATTTTAGTTAATAACACTGACACACAAAAAAAAGTTTGCAAAGCTAAGAGCACAACCTATTATTGTAGTATTATCTCAAGTAGGCCACCATAAATTGAAAGTAGTTTTTTTCTTCAGTAAAATGAATTGTTTAATATCATTATTGTTGGATAAGGTTTCCCTAGTTTTTGGTTTGAAACAAAATTTTCTTGCAAGTTAGTAAAAATAAAAATTTAATGTGACAACATGATCAACATTTTTTTTTGTACACGGCTAGGCATATTTTCACGAATTGGTGATAAAATTTTTGGTTTGAAAACGTACATTTTAGAAATCTTTCTTCGAAAAGAAATACTAAGTAGTTTCTATTATTTTACGGGATACACACATTTTTAGTGTGACGCATGAGCATTCGGAGCATGTTTTACGTCAGCCTATTTAAAAGAATAGTAATTCCTGTTCTTAGAAATAAAGTTTAAGTTGTTTTTGAACAATTAACATTTTTTCTAAATCAATGTTTTATAATCGGCAGAAAGATAAGGGCTTAGTAGTAAGCAGTATTTAAGTTACTAGCATACAAACACTTTACAAAAGTTCTTTTTTAATTACAAAAGTTGGTGCTGATACTAAAAAGCTATGTGGTTCCGTTAGGATAAAAATTTCGAATGACGTTGCGTTTCATGTTCCATTGTTCAAAGTCTAAGATGAACACAATTGGATAACACCACAAAATGTGACAAATGTAAAGGGTGCAGCTTATGAAGTTCTTGTACGTTTGCCAAGTCACGCTATTTTTGTTTCTGATTCGCTTACGTTGAAAGCGTCAAATAATGGTCATAATCCTGCTGAACATTTTCCAAAGCGTCTCAGGCTGACGATAAATGATCTGAACGCGTCTTGAACGTGAAAGAAGACAAACGTTTTACGTATCAAAGAAAATAAATTATTCAACAGGTCCAAAAAGTCCTTTCAATAATTTATGGATTTAGTCAGAAAAATAAACTTGTAAAATAAATGGAATAAAAGATTTAAGAAATTTTTTTTTTACATGCAGAAAGCGAGTTCTCTTTAATTATTGTGCATCTTTTGTGTCCAAAAATGGCTAAATCACTTTTTTTCTTCAAATTAAAAATTATCAACTCGCTTAACCTGCGAAGATAACATATTCACCACAGCTTTTAACAATTTTAAAGGGTCATATCATCCACACCATAAAATATCAATTTTCTTGCTTTACTTTTTAAGGTTTGTTGTAGCAACGCTTAAAATAAATTCTAGAACTTTCCGTGATAGGATAGGATTTCTGCAATTATTGTTTAGCATATACAAATTGAAATTGTACTGCTTTTGGACGATTTCTATGATAAAGCCATACACTGTTTTCATCATGGATGGCTTTTTCTAGAATTATAATTAATTTTTATGCTTTTCTCAAAAATAAAGAAACAATAATCAATCTGCAAGAATAATACAATGTCGAATTACATATTATCAGTCTGATTTATTACGTTATTTACTGCCTCACAGTAACCGAATATTTTATCTCCTTTTTCTATATGAAATAACCTTGGTTACTTATTTTTATATGAATAAATTCTTATTCAAGAAATTAAAATTGCTTTTTTAAATATATATGTTTACGAAGTGTCTCATCGTCCCAAAATTCGGGATGACTATTCCGAAATTTTTTATAAATTTGGCTAGTTATCCCGAAAATTCGGGTCCATCCACTTTTACAAGTCTCCCTATTTTCCGACACGACTAGACACAGCCATATCTTTATAATATTTGTCCATAAATTTTAACTTAGAAAAAATTTGCAGTTGAAAAATTACTTTTTAGCAAAAAAAAAATCAAACTTGTGTCAAAATATTTACATTTTTAACCAAAGCAATACATTTTCAACCATGGAAATAACCGTTCAATGATGTAGCTACATTTACAACAAAATAGATGAATTTTCAACGCAAAAAGTCAAAATAGTGTAATTATCAGAGAAAAAATAAATCTTCTACTCAAAAGCTTAACTTTTAACCAAGTATTAAAATTTTCAACAACAAAAAATAAACTCTTTGACAAAAAAAGGAAAAAAATTAAGGAAAAATGTCTCAGTTTTAAATCGAAAACTTGTAAGTATAATAAAAAAAAACAAATATCCAGAAAAATAATTAATTCCACAATGGAAAAATATGAATTTTCAACCAGGCAATTTAAGTTTTCACCAAAAACGATATAGTTCTACTAAAAATAATAAGTTTTTAAGCCAAAAACATGAATTTTAAAAAAACATTAAAAATTTTACCTACATTGTAAAAAAATTAATCTATCCGATTTTAAAATTCATCTCTTTTACGGAATCTTTTTTATTTCTCTAGTTAAAATTTGCCTGTTTTGTTGAAATGATTTTTTTGTTGTTGGTGGAAATGTATTTATTTGAGTTTTAAATCTATGTATTTTATTTAAAAAAATTGATTTTTAGGTAGACAGTCTTGTTAGTAAAAAATAATTCTTTTTAGTTAAAAATTCAAAATCATTTTTTTGCAGGAACTTGATCATTCTTAGTTGAAAATTGATAAATCTTGTTACAAATTACAGTATTCTGTTGTCCTTTTTTTTTGAGATAATTTAATTTTTGGCCGAGTCTTAACATCCAGACACTCCGTACATTTATGGATGTTTATAGCTCGGTTCAGCTTGAACTTACGGATCTGGCAAGGGTAAGGAGGAGTTGGAAAAGGAAAGTGGGCGTGGCTTATATTTGGACGTAAAGACATTACCTTAATTTTTTGTAAAGAAAAATTTATCTATTTTACTTTTTGGCTTGAAATAAACTTTATTGTTTAAAAATACTTCTTTTTTTGTTGTTGAAAATTAATTTTTTATCTGAAAATGTAGCAATCCCATTTTTGATGAAAAATCTATCTTTTTAGATGAAAATTGATCCATTTGCTAAGAAATTAATCAGTTAGGTTGCAAATGCATTAATTTGGTTAATAATCTGGGCATTTTGTTGGAAATCTTGTCTTTTCTTGTAAAACATAATTGCATTTGATCAGAAGTGCATCTTTTTTTAGTTGAAAATTTATGGATTTTTTCAAGAATTATTATTTTTTGGTTTGAAGTTCTGCCATTTGGCTTAAAATGTATCTTTTTCAGCAGGCAGTTTAACTTCTTGGTAAACACTTAAACAACTTTTTCCAAAATTTATTTTTTGTTCGGAATTTGCAAAAGCTTATCAAAGGCTTATATTTATAAAGAAATACTCATACGTATACTTTTTAACCTGAAGGCAATTAAAGCAAAAAACCTGAGAATATTCTTATAGTCGGCTTTCCTAATTTACGCATTATATAAAAAACCCTTAGCTTTTTTGAGAACATAAAGCGAAAAACTTAACGATGAGAATTAAATGCAAGCTCACAAACTTTTAATTTCTGCAAAATCTAAGAACTATAAAATCTGTAGCCGCAAGCATTTGCACTACTTAGACTGAAGAAAATTTTATTCATCTTTCAAATCTTCCTTTCGTTTGCCAAAATGCAAATCCTTTTGTTAATTTATAGCTAATTTTTTATTTATTAAGAAAAATTAAAGAAAATGAGCCAAAATATTTGCGATGCATTTTGGGACCACCCTATTTAACAATGTACACACTGCAGATGTAAAAACATTGATAAAGTGCTGTTTTCTGCATAGAAGGGAGAAATAACATAACTGTATTTTAAACGTTTTCCATGTCAAATATTTAAAAATTGTTAGACTTTTTTGACTATGTTAAAATAATTGTATTGTTTCATATATCCAGGGTTGTCAAATGATGAGGTCCCTTCCTGACAAATATTAAATCTCAGAAAAAGTAGTTTCTGTATCATTTTTAAAACCAAGATAATATAACTATAACGTTACTTCGAAAGAAAAAAATGATTACAAAAAAAATCTCAAAATACGAAAAAAAATATTTGAGCAAGATATTTTCAACTGATTTTTTCAAATGATCGTTTTTCACCAATTCCTAACAAATAGATCTATTTTATTAATAGATCAGTTGTGAACTTTGAGCAAATAAGGTAATTTTAAGATCTAAAGTGAATTCGCGGGTGAAATTTTTCATCTTAAAAAATTGCTGGGTGATAAGCTACTTAAAAATCGAAATTTTTTTAGATGATCCATTTTGGGGTTGACGCTGCAACCCTAACCTAATTTATACTGCTTACTTTAATCGCCCCTGTTTCCTGCTAATGTTCTAAGCTATTTTTTGTCTTATGTAGTTCTATTAAAAAACTTAAAACCATTTTCGCTGCAAAAAAACGTTATTTTTATGATTTAATAGGCAGTAAGAGAAAAAAAACAACAAATTTTTCATTTTATTTGATAGTAAAGTTGACAGTTTCTTTAACTTTTCAAAAGTACCATTTTTTTAGATTTTCTCATTCACCAAACAAGTTGTTATGCCTGCTTAAACTATCTAGAAACCATTACAAGTGAATGAGCATAATTGAAAAATTGGTTTGGTATACAATGTGAGAGCAATTAATGTTTGATTATGATTAAATAAAAAAAAGTGCTTAGATGTTCTTAATAGAATCAAAATTTAAGATTTTTTCAGCGATCGACACAAGATCCGAGGAATCCTCGGCGATCAGCACATACATGCTTGGACATTTTCCATGATATTTTACAAATACGTGAAGATTTCTAATTTTTCTTAGCCTAAATGAAAGATAAGATTTCAAAAACCGTACCCTGTAAATTTCAAATTCTTGCTGCATTCTTACTAAGTTATCACAGTAGTTAATTTTCGAAATTTTCGAACAAACCTTGTTCAATATGCTAGGGCCAAAAAGTAACCTATTTACTTCTCTACTGAAGAATTTATTAATTAATTAAATTAAATACGCGTCATGGATAGATGACACATCTACATTTTCCAGAGACAGACAAAAATATGAAGTAGGCCTATCTTGAGAATTTTCTTGACATTTAAAATGAAAATAATAATAGGGTATCCTCAGGATATCTTGAGATTTCCTCATAATATCAAAAAAATGTCTGCATTTTTCCAAAATAGGATATTTTTAATATTACTAGGATATCTACTGAGAGCCGTACTAGCCTTGTTTTTAGCAAATCAGAACGACGAAAATATTGATAGCGGCCCCACAAATATATAAAAATCTTATAGCCTTGAAAATTCTCTGGGTTTGTTTGAAGTTACATCCAATTAGAAGCCGTGCGGTCGCGGTGGAGTACATCATAACACTAAAGCTTATCTGACATTGCACCATAGCGACATCCTGTGAGGCAGCACCTAATATTTTATAAAACAATTGACCTTAAGGATATTTTTTTGATCGGCTTAATTGTCTCGCTGGCGGTCCGTGAAAATATTTTTTTTGTCATATCTTAAAAAACCATAGAGCTGTTTAAGGTTTTGTTGAATTAAATTAAGGTTAAGATTTTACAGATTGTCTCCATCGAACCCCAAGTGGAAATATAGGCCCTGCTTTGACGCTCCAAGTGGAAGTATTACCCCTCCTTTGCAGCTGCTTATAATACTAGCTTCTACTTAGCCGCTTCTAAAGATATTTTTATTTCATTTTGCTTCTACATAGGCTTTAGCCTCTACATTGAAGATGTTGCCTCCATGTTCTTGAAGTTTACTAACATCTCCTTTAAACCTCCATAATCTTCGTAAAATTTTTAAGTTCTCTTTTAACGCTCTGTAACTTTTTGTATATTTTTACCTCCTCCTTAGACAATTTTTAATCTTTAAATTTCGAAAAGAATTTTGTTTATCTCCTTTGTGAACACTTTCTAATCTTTCAGTTGCAAAAATTATAATTATTGATTGTTTTTAAAGGCA
Source organism: Amphibolips quercusostensackenii (assembly GCA_032357855.1). Taxonomy (NCBI): domain Eukaryota; kingdom Metazoa; phylum Arthropoda; class Insecta; order Hymenoptera; family Cynipidae; genus Amphibolips; species Amphibolips quercusostensackenii. Next base: position 10,720 of record JAUELO010021542.1, read on the forward strand.
ATATATTTTTATTGGTCAATCTATAGAATAATAGTAGATGTTATTTGTGTCGACCAGGGTAGTAGTTAATAAAGAGAGTGGAAATTTTTGTGACTCCTGGTCATAGTTTTATTAAATCGTATGACTGAGAAGTCCCTTCAATCATATATTGACGACGTTTCGACTACACTTCAGTAGTCCTTTTAAAATCAAAAATGGAAGTATACATAACTATACGATCACTGCCTTTCATCCAAGATTTTATGTTCTTTACCAGTAAATCTCCGTCATTGTAATTATTCCTCAGGTTATTAAAAGTTCCCATTTTTGAAGA
>JAUELO010021551.1:0-11032 GCA_032357855.1 Amphibolips quercusostensackenii
ATTATTTTAATGAATTCCATTCGCATGCATCTGTTATTTATAGTCTAGCGTTAATATTCCAAAGTAGCAAGATATGCATTTTAGACATTCAAGAGGAAAAAGACTTAACATAAGCTCTTATTTTTTTTTTTTTTAAGAAATGTTTATCTAATAATTATTATTAACCAGGAGTAAACGTGCCCATGTGAAACGAGCGTTCACGTTTTTAGTTTTTTATTTATTAACATTTAAAATATAAACAATTTGAAAATCCATTATGAAACCAATTTTTAAATATTATGTTTGAAAATTAGGTCTCAAATGTAAAAATGTAATGTTTAAAAAATAGGTCTCAAAATGTAAAAAAAATTTTATTTTAATTTTAAAACTTGGACATTTTCATTACAAAGACTTAAAATTATACAATTTCTGTTTTAAAACGTTAAAAATTGAACATTTTTAGAATAAAATTTTCAAAATTTGATCATTGAAAATGAAAAAGTATTGAAATTGTATTATTTCTAATTAAAAGCGTTTAAAATTGGAAACTAAATCAAAATGTTTCAAAGCCAAAGCTTCTGAAATTCTAGAATTGTGATACTAAAACTTGAAACACTTAAACCCATTAAAATTTCAATTATTTCGAGTAAATTGAAATCGTTTGATGATAAACAATTTTTAATTTGTTACTTGTACGTTTTTAAATTTAACAATTTTAATTTTAATCACAAAATTGAAAATTATGAAAAGGAAAAATTGAAAATTAAGCGTTTAACATAAAAATTAAAATATCTGAATTTGTATCTACTCAAAATTATATGAATTATAAAATTGTTAAGGTATTAATTGCAGATTATATAAGTTCAATCTATTTTGCTTTTAAACAATACAATTTTCAACTTTTCAGTATCGAATCCGTTAATTTTCAATCCTTCATTTAGAATTATTATTCCTTCTTGAAATTTTCCAACCAAATTTTTTTTCAGAATTTGAAACTACAACATTGTGGAATTTGATATTGAAAAATGCTGAAAAATTAACAAATTTAAATCGAGATATTTTCGTATTCAAGGCTTAGAAGCAAAAAAAAAGTTACCTTTCAAGACCTCAGAAATCAAAAGGGGTTAGAAATGCGCATTGAAAACTATAATTTGAAACTAAAATCATAGAAACTTTAAAGATGGTGAATATATTATTAATAAGTATCATATCATGTAGTATCAAGTGACATTCGAAGTGATCAGGTTAATTTTTTTACTAAAAAATTAGATTTCTTTAAAAAAAAATATCACTGTTATTTTCACTGTTGAGAAATTGAAGATTTTAAATATTTTGAACCTTGAATGTTTAATTATTCAAAAAAATTTAAAAACTACATTTGTTTGGATCTTGAAAAATTATGTATATGTACCTAAAAACTAAGCCATTAAAATGAATCATTTTCAAAGGTTACATCACGCTTTTTAAAATTCACTGATTTTAATCTAAAGTTTAATTTTAATTTTAATCTAAATTCAGTTGAAAATTAATGATGAAGCATTTTCATGCAAGTGTAAAAACTAAGTTTAAAAGAAAATCTGATAAATTTAATACGTAATGAATGGTAGATTATTATATAACTAAGTTTCAAATGTTTGAATTTTCATAAAATGAGACATTGAAACAAATTGTTAAAAATGTTTATATTTACATAATTCATTCAAATTTTACCAGGTAATTGAATGAATAAACATTTCAATAAACGAAAAGGAAAAACATTAATTATAAAAATAGTTAAGAAATCATTTTTCTCAAAAATGGCTTAAAAGCGCGTCTTGCTGCTTTGACAAATTAATACTTATGACCTATCATTTCAAAAATTATGAAAAAAGATACAATTGACGAACCCCTCTTAGAATGATTTAGTTTTGATAGTAGTTTTGAACATTTCTTCCTTAGTTAATTATGTTTCCTGAATCGGCCGTGACCATTATAATGTCTTGATAAATTACAAATTCTTTTATTATGTTTATTATTTTGTTTCTGTGGACTTTGATAAAAAGGAAGACTTTTTAATAAATACGTAAATGTCAAGGTTAAAATATTGAGGTTTCCTCGCAATGCCTCAGAATTTGAATAATCATCAGACTCTAAATAAAAATTAATTAGTCACCATTGAATAATCCCAAGATCCTTTAGTACGGATTTCCCCGATATGTGAATTATTTTTATTAATTCCATTCGCATGCATGATTCATTGTTTTATAGTCTAGCATGAACTTCCTTTATATAAATGTTCCACTGGACTGAAATTGCAAGTGCGTTGCCATGTGTATGAATATAATATTACTTTTTTTCTAATTGATTCTGAACTTACCTATTTAGATTATTACATTTTTTAAATGTTAAAAGAAAACCTAGTGGAAAAATTATTAGAAAAAAGGACAAAAAACTAAAATCATTTTTACAGAAATCCACAAACAAATGCAATACATTAAAACCAAAATTACTGTACTTTTTTGTACTTTTTCGTATATTGCGTATTTTATTTCAGTTTTTATTTCCTAAAAGAATTTACGAAAAAGTATAAGTCCAAAAATTCACAACTATAAGAATCTACTCTGTTGACAATCCACCTTTTTTGATTCAAAATATTATTACTTTGTTCAAAATCGAATTACTTTTTTGAAAATTCAACAATTTTGTTAAAAAGTAATACTTTTGTTTTGTAAATTCAACTATATTGTTGAAAATTCGTCTTATGGTTTGGAAATTCACCAATTTGATTACAATTTTCTTGCTTTCTTTACTAATTTTGTTTCCATTTTTTTTTTGAAAATTCATTTTCTTCAGTAGAAATTTTATATTTTTTGGTTAAAAATGCAACTGCGTTGAAAAAAGTTAATCCGCTTCGGTTGAAAATTAACTTTTTAGTTGAAAATTAAACTGTTTTGTAGCAAATTCCCTTTTTTGTCTTAAAAATATAACAATTTGGTAAAAAAAAGTAACTACTTAGTTGAAAATTTATGTATTTTATTGAAAAATTTGTCTGCTTGGTAGAAAATCAATTTTTTCTTAAAAATTCAAATGTTTGGCGGAAGATTATTCTTTTCTTGTTGAGGATTCAAGTATTTTGTTGAGAGTTTGTTTTTGTTAGTTAATTAGGTTTAAACTTGAACTACTTTCTGAAAAGTTAATCTTCTGGTTAAAAATTCATAATTTTAGTCGAAAATTCTGTTTTTTTTTTGTTCATTAATATTTATTTTGTATTTTTTTACTTTTTTTGTTAAAAATTCACATTTTTAGGAATACAATTAAATTGATTAAAAATTGATCTTTTTTAATTTAAAAATTCCACTTATTAGTTACATTTTTTTAGAAACAAGCATCACAGTATCATTTGATCTATTTATTTGAAAATTTATGTTATTTGTTAAAGATTCGTTTTTTTTATTTAAAAAAAAATTAATCTTCTGTGTTGAAAATTCGTTTTCTTAAAAATGAAAATTATTATTTTTTAAACTAAAAATTCAACGATTTTATTAAACATTTAACTGATTGGCTGAACATGAACTCTTTTGTTGAAAATTCATATTTTCGGGTTGAAAATTAAACGGGTTTGTAGCAAATTTATCTTTTTCGCTTGAAAACTCAAGACTTTGGCAGAAAATACAACTATTTGGTCCAAACGAAACTCTTTTGTAGAAAATTTTTTTTCATCAAAAATCAGTTTTCTTAAATGGAAATTCAACCACACCGTTTTTGCTTTGTAATTGATCTTTTTTAGTTTAGAAATTCGATTATTTAGTTAAAAATCATTACAAAATGTTATGACATCCATCGTTAAAACTATTTGGTCGAACATGTATAACATTTGTTGAAAATTCGTCATTTTCATTAGAAAGTAATCTTTTTGGTTTAAAACTTAAATATTTGGTAAAAAATGTATGTATTTTGTTAAGGATTCATCTTTTTGGTTAATATTTAATAAAAATTTTGTTATTATCTTGGAACTAGAATTTTTCCTACCATACAATTCCAAAATTGAAAATCCAAAAAAATTCCAAAAATCCTGAAAGATTAAAAAAATAGCCTTAAAATTTTACAGATTTTTTTTTTGCCAATTTCGGAAATCTTCTTAAATATTCTCTTTAAATAAATGTTTCAACAACAAAAAATTTTTAATTCCTTTTAGGAATTTTGGTAACAAAGTTTTATTTATTTGAAACTTTTCATCATTTTTAAAAGGCTTCTAAATTGTATATCTATATTTTGTTTTATATGTTTAGAAATCTTTTGAAGTTTTAAATTATTTTAAAATCTTTTCAAAACTTTTAAATATATCCTAAGCTCACTCGATTTTTTCCAAATAAATGACTGTTTAATTGTTGTTGTTTAATTCTCTGAACATTAACTTTTTAAAATGGAAAATCATTTAAAATTCTCACAACAATCTTGAGAATTTTATTTTTATTTTCTTAAAACATTTAAACATCCTTTAAAAGCTTCCAAACTTTATTTCGCAATCTTTAAAATTTTTGATTTTTAATAAGTTTATACGGAACTAAAGTTAGGTGCGTTTCTAAAAATTGATATAATTTAATAAAATCCATCGCTTTTATTATTAACGCGACAGTGATTTCTATGTTACTGAATGTTAATATCTTGCTAAACAAATTCATACACACTTTGAAATAAGATTTTTTTTTATTAAAATGCAGTTTTCTGTGAGAATTAATAGTTATAAAATTAATAAAACAAAAAAATCTGCTGCTTCGCGGGCAAATACTCGTATCCCGCTTCGCGTGGGGCTCGCCTTGCTCGCAAGTTTGAGCGCGCCTAGGGCGCGCGTCTGTTGTATCTCGAGCTTCGCGCTCAAATAATTTTTGCCTCGCGCTTCGCGCTCGATTCTTTCAGTTTTCGCACATAGTGCTTGACTCAGATAGAAAGGAGAAGTTTATTTGCAAATACTATAAAATTGTCAAAACATCTACGCTTAAAATAATCGAATAATGCTCGCTTTGTAAGCTTTATCGCTGTTACGTGTTTTTGGTTTAATTTAGTTTTAAATGAAGAGGAGAACGAATTTACTTAAGGTTCCATCGACCTTAAGGAACACATTCTCATCCAGACACTCTTGCTTCGCGCTCGATATTTTACTTAAAAATCATTTAAACCTCGCTCCCCACGCTCGTTTCTGTGCACCGTATATCAAAAAAAAAATTTTTGAAAAAAGTGCTGCTTACGGTATGCGATTTAGTCGTCGCGCTTTGCCCTTCAAAATACATTGTTCGTGCGCTTTGCTTTCCAAAATAACCGAAGAAGATAAATTTCTAACAAAATGCTAAATAATTAAATTTTTAGTTAAAAAATTAGTTTAACCAAAAACAGATTCAAACAAAATAGTTGCAATTAAAAAAAGAGGATTTTCAACTAAAATGATGAGTCATCAACCAAAAAGATTAATTTCCAACAAAGTAGTTTCACTTTCTACTATGTAGATAAAGTTTCAAGCAAAATAAATGAACTCTCAAATAAAATATAATAGCTGCTATTTCAGCCAAAAATACTTTAATTTTAATGTGAAAACATCTGAATTCCATCAAAAAATACGAATTTTCAAAAAAATAGTTCAATCCACAACCAAAAAGAACCACGCATTCTATCAAAAAGTAATCGCTAACAAATTTGTGGATCTTTTTTGAACGAATACTTTTTGTTGATTCATTTTTTTCATACCTTGCGTCGTTTTTTCAAAATTTTTTTTTGTATTGTTGATGTTATTTTTCACGATTAAAACAAAAATTACGCATACCATCAAAAAATAATTAACAACAAATTCGTAGCTCTTTCTTGGGTTAACAAATTTTGTCTATTTAATTTTTGTTGTATTTTTTGATTTTTTATTACTTTTTGTGCAATCAAAATTTGAATTTTTGATTTTTAAAAAAGATTCAAACAGTTTTCACGATAATTTTCTAGGGCGCTGAAAAGGCAACATTTTTCTTCTCTTATCTTTATTATATCGTGCGTTGTTCGGCTTTAAATTTTAATTTTTCGATTGTTTTTGTTTAATTTTCCTAATGCTGTAACTTTGGTACTTTGATTTTTATTGAAAAAAATTAGCGAGATAAATTGTTCGTTTTTTTGTTCGGTACTGCAAGCATCTGTAAACAGAATTTTGAAATTTAGAAAAAAATTGTCTTAACAGTTTTGAAAATGCTCTTTTTTAGTTTTTAGCTAAAATAACTGGGTAAATCTGTTTTCGAACCTTGCATCGTTTTTCCAAAAATGTGATTTTTTTTATTGTCAATGTTATTTTCAGGAATGAAACAAAAACTACGCATCCTATCAAAACGTGATTTATAAAAGATTTGCAGCTCATTCTTTGATGGACACATTTTGTGTTTTTATTTTCTTTGTAGCTTGTGTTGTTTGTCTAAAACTGTAGTTTTTCTGTTATTAATGATGTTTTTTGCAAATGAAAGAAAAACTACGCGTCGTATTTAAAAGTGAATAGTGACAAATTTGTAGATCTTTTTTGGGTGCATAATTTTTGTTGATGCAACTTTGTCTTTTTTTGCATAGTTTGACCGCAAAATGGAATTTTTGATCTTTTATTATTTTTTGTGCAATCAAAATTAAAGTTTACGATTTTTCAGAAAAATTCGAAAGCTGTTACGATAATTCTATAGGGTGTTCAGAATCCAACGTTTCTCTTTCTCTGACTTTTTTTGTATCGTGCGTTGTTTGGCTTGAAATGTTCATTTTCTTTTTTTTGGGGATTTTAAAAATGCTATAACTGATGTAATTTTTTTGTTATCAAAAAAATTCATGAAGATAAATTGTTGGCCTTTTTGAGTACTTCTTATAACAATACATCGAATTTTTCAATCTTAAAATAAGTGGTTTTAAAACTTTTTAAAATGTGCTCACTTCTTAGATTTTTGTCCAAAATGTCTGGCAAACGAACTTGACCTTCGATTTGAAACACTAAAAAAGTATACTAAAGGCCAATCAAATAGATGAATTTTTTCAAAAGTTATCATGTTTACAGACAGACATACAGACAGACAGACAGACCGGCTCATTCCTAAAAACCTGGTTTTCGGCTTCAAGGGGTTTCAAAACATGAAAATTTGCTGAAAACGGGGGGGGCGAATTTTACACAAATCTAATACCTTCTATGATGATAATGTGAAAAACGCATCCTAATATAAAGTGGTTCCAAAAAAATTTGTATATATAATTTAGGCGAGACATTTTATTAGTTAAAATGTTATTTTAGCTTGTCTTGTTTTTCAAAAAGTTAATTTTTCTCATGTTGAATGTATTCTTATAACAAAAATTTATCACAAAGTTTTAAATCTTTTTTAAATGCACAATTTTTGTTCATTCATCTGTTTTAGTACCTTGCATTGTTTCCCCAAAAATTAAATTTTTTTTATTGTCAATGTTGTTTTCAGGAATTAAACAAGAACTACGCATCCTATCAAAACATAATTCATAACAAATTTGTAGCTTTTTTGAGTAAAAAAACTATGTCCATTGATTTTTTTGCAGCTTGTGTTGTTTGTCTAAAAATTCAATTTTTCTATTTTTAATGCTGTTTTTTACGAATAAAACAAAAACTACGCGTTCGCATCAAAATATAAATTTTAACAAATTTGTAGATCTTTTTTAGCAGCACAATTTTTATTGAATTATGTTTTGTCGTATCTTGCATAGTTTTACTGCAAAATTGAATTTTTCATTTTTTATTATTTTTTGTGGAATGAAACTTAGAATTTTTGATTATTCAGAAAAATACGAAAAGTTGTTATTATAATTTTGTTAGGTGTTCAAAATGCAACGTTTTTTTTTCTCTGACTTTTTTTGATATCGTGCGTTTTTTGGCCTGGAATGTTTATTTTTATTTGTTTTTTGGGATTTTCAAAATGCTATCACTTTGGTAATTTTAGTTTTATCAAAAAAAGTTATAAAAATATATTATTTGTCTTTTTGAGTACTACTTATAACCGTACATGGAATTTTTAAATCTTGAAAAGTGGTCTCAAAAAAGTTGAAAATGTGCTCACTTCTTGAATTTTCATCCAAAATGACTGGCCAACGAACTTCAATTTCATTTTTTGACACAAAAAGCGTACACTAAAGGCCAATCTTATAGATGTATTTTTTCAAAAGTTTTCGTGCACACATACATACATACAGACAGACAGACATATTCGTAAAAATCTGTTTTTCTGTTTCAGGGGGTCTCAAAACGTAGACATTGGACTAAACCTTGAAGGCGGGGGGGGGGGGTCAAATTTTATACAAATCTAATACCTTTTCATTATGGGATGAGAATGTAAAAATGTTAAAGTTTTCACAGTGAACAGTCATGATATTTGCAAATAACCTGATTTTTTTAAATATGACTAGTAATTATGTTGATTTAAAAATAGTTCATTTTCCTTTTAATCAATATATTTTCTACATTTAAATAATTTCGGAAATAACTGAAATATTATGTAATATATACTAGACTATTATATGCGCGCACCTGCGCGCGCCAACTTTTATATTAATTTTTATTATTTGTTCAATTATTGAATAATTATTTATTTGTTAAAAGTTTTTGACCACTAAATTTTTTCTGAAATTAGATTATGAGAGAATGTATTCAGTGAATCCATGTAACGTAGAATCATTTTATTAAGATTACTATTATCAACAGTAAAGGGTGAGACATCATTTCAATATTTCAAATCAACAAATTACCTAACGTAATAAATCCGGCAAAATATATTAATAATAATTAAGTTAATTATAAATGTAAACACAAACAATTTAAAAACGTATATCATTGTAATAGAAATATGTTAAATATAAATAAACTTTTAATATACGAATTATAGCAAATATTCAACTCATTAATTTATAATATTTCCAGACATAATATTATTGCACTTGTTTTCGAAACAGAAAAATTAGAAATACCATAACAAAAGTACGGATAATTCTACTTTCAGCAATTCTTTACGAATGACATAGTGCTACCTTGCTAGCGCATGCGCGCGTCCTCATTCCAGATCAGCTGTGTGGCAGCAGGCGATAATAAGAGGATTTAGGAAGTTTTTATCATGAAAATTATAAGCACGGTCATTAATGTGAGCTCAATTTTTTTTTATAATGTTGAAAAAAAAATACTTGCTGACATACTTAGTATTATAATCTCAAATAATTTTACAAGAATGAAGAGTTTTGCTATTCCTTTCTTGGAAAATGTTTTGATATAAAATAAAGTTTTGTGAATACAAAATTTTATTTAAAATTATATTCACCTCTTACTTTTTGCACCTACGATATAAAAACATTATAATGTCTCTATTTAAAAATTGATTCGAAATAAACTTAAGAAAAGTTTATATTTTACACCCGAAAATGGTCGACAATCCATCTTTATCGTTTACCAATATTTCACAAGATAACCTCGAGTCTTAGTCCGAAAGTCTACGAGTCAGAGTTAAGATTTTCTTGAGTAATTGCAGTAGACTGGCTTGTCAAATTGCACTTTATATAAAACAGTCATCATAACTTATCAAGGCTCTTATGCAACTTCTTGCTATCAATAATCATTAATGAAATATCAAAGAAAAATGTTGCAATGAATTTTTAATTACAGATAATATTGCTGATTTGATATTTCACAAAAATTTACTTTTGATAATAGTAAAAAGTCACAAAACCTACATAGCACTTTTTCATTCGGTCCTTCCGAGATGGAACCTTTTCATTTGTTCGTTCCGAAATGAAACCTTTTTATTCGGCCACCCCGAGATAGAACCGTGTCGTTCGGACACGTCGACTTTTAATTAAATAATCAATTTATGTCACTTTAAAAAAAAATAAGATCTTTTTGCAGCTTAATATTGTGAAAACAAATAATTAGTCAAAATTCAATTAATCAGTTCACAACCTGAAAAGCATTAAACAATTAGTTTCATTGAAATATTAACATATTTTTTGCTTTGTATTTTTTCAAACTTGAAATATTATTTCTAATAATTTTGTTTATTAATAAACTCTCATACTAATTTTCGAAAAAATTAACACATAATAGTTACATACAGTTTTGAAAATTGAACAACATCAGCCACATTCGAAAAATTATGCAAATGGAATAGGGGTATTTTAAATATAAAGAAAATCATATCCAATATTAAATTATATAGCCTTCAAGTAAATAATTAATTTCTGTTACTTTATTTCACAAAAACCTAATTTTAATCTTTATTTAATTCAATATGAGAACATTAAAATAACTTTTAGCCAATGTCTATTTTTTCAATTTGAACTATTTTCACAACATAAAAAGCATCAACTTATTATTTTCATTGAAACATTCAAATAATTTTTACTTTATATATATATATAATTTTAATTTTAACTTTTACTTATTAATAACCTATTTAAATAATTTAACAAAATTCAATTTTTAATGGACTTAATTGATAATACCATAATGATGATAAAAAACTGATAATAAAATAATGTTTAAAATTGTTTTCATGAAAACATTCAAATAATTTCCAATTTATATATATTTTTTTAAATTTAAAATTGCATAACTAGAAATTTAAATGATTAATAACCTTTTATACTAAGACCAGAAAAAATTAAAATATATGTCTATATAATTTTAAAAACTGAATTCAGATAATCATTTCACAACATCGTAAACATTTCAAAAATTATATACTTGTTAGGAAGCTATTTGAAGTAAAAATGAAACTTTTGCTACACAAATCATAGCCCATATTCAATAACATCTTTATGTAATTTAATATTGTTTAAACAATTTATTAGCTAACAATGAAATAGTCCGTACAGAACATGAAAAGCATTAAGTAATGCTCATTGAATCATTAAAATTATTTTTACACTATATTTTCAGGGAAATTTAAATTATTAATAACCTTTTAAATTAAAATCCGGGAAAAATAAAAAAATATGTACGTACGAGGGTGGATTGATAAGTTTCCGGCCTGACCAAGAGATGGCGCCACTAGGCCTACCTTGAGGTGGCGTT
>JAUELO010021561.1:0-11032 GCA_032357855.1 Amphibolips quercusostensackenii
TGCAGTAAAACTCAAACTTCAACTCTGTTTTGAATACGAGAATTCTACAGAAAGCATAATCAAGAATAATCCTAATTCTGAGACTGATACCGCCTGAAGACATTCAATTTATGATTTCAGAAACTACGAAATTAATTAATTTAAATCCCTCGCACATGAGCATATTAGGTTATCCATTAAGCCAGTACGTCTAAATTTTGAATATGAGTTAAAGTTGTTTCAATCTTAATAACTAAACAAATAATATGATAACAAATTCACTTTCAGCTAAGAGAGATAAATTTTCATCCAGGAAAAATGACTTTTTACATCAAAAATAAATGTTTAATTCAGAAAGACGAATTTTCAAAAAACAGTTGAATTTTCGACCAGGAAAGACAACTTACAAAATAGTTGAATTTTCAACAAAATAATTAAACTCTTAACATAATAGTTGAATTCTCAACCAAAAAGATGATGTTTTACCAAAAAAGATGAATTTTCCACATGAATAGACAAATTTTTAAACAAAAATTTAAACTTTTAATTTTCAGTTCAAAAAACTAACTTTAATTAAAAAAACAAATTTTTCAGAAAATAGTTGACACTTTAATTTAAAAAAATAATTAAAGAAAAAGGAATTGGTTTTCTACCTAAATAGATGCATTTTTATCAAAATGTTAAGGTATCAACCTAAAAAGTCTAATATTTTAGAAAACAGTTGACTTTTGGGACAGAAGAGAAGAATTTTCAACAAGGACGTTAATTTTGAATAAAGAAAAGCGAATTTTCTATGAAATAGTGGAATTTTCAACTAAAAAATAAAACTTCAAATTTTTATTCAAAAAAACTAATTTTTATCCAAAAAAGACAAAGTTTAAGTAAAATAAATGAATTTTCAATCAAATAGTTAAATTTTTAACAAAAAAGAAATTAATGGTCTATCTAAAGAAACGAATTTTTAACAAAAATGTAAGACTTTAAGATAAAAACTCGAATTTTTAGAAAATAGTTGACTTTTTGACCGGAAAAAGACTCTTCAACAAGAAAGGTAATTTTAAAACAAAAAAAGCGAATGTTTCATTATATACTTAAATTTTCAACCAGAAATGGTAATTTAAAATTTTTAGTTCAAAAAACTACTTTTTATCTAAAAAAGACAATTTTTAAACAATTTCGATTTAAAAAAGGAAAATATTCAACAAAATAGTAGGATCATCAATAAAAAATTAATGAATAGAGAATTAATGAATTTTCAACCAAAAATGAAAACTCTAAATTTTACAGTTAAGAAAACTAATTTTCATCAAAAAAAGACAAATTTTTAACAATTTTGATCCAAAGAAAGACAAGTCGTTAAGTAAATAGTTGATACTTTAATAAAAATTAATAAACAGAGAATCTTTAACAAGAAAGTTAATTTTTAATAAAAAATAACGAATTCTTCATGAAATAGTTGAATTTTTAAAAACAAATGAAAACTTTAAATTTTCATTTCAAAAAACTAATTTTCATTTGAAAAATATAATTTTTTAACAGAATGGGTTAATCTTTATAAAAAAAATTAATTAAAAAAGAAGAAAATGTTTTTTTAACTAAATGAACGAATTTTTATAAAAAAGTTAATATTTCAAGCTGAAAATTAAAATTTTTTAGAAAACAGTTGATTTTCAAACCGGAAAAGAACAATTTCTAACAAGAAAGTAAATCTTCAATAAGAAAAAGTGAATTTTCCATAAAATAGTCAAATTTTAACAAAAAAAAAAGCTTGAAATTTTCACTAAAAAAAAATATTAGTCAAAGAAAACAAATTTGCAACAAAATAGTTAAATCTTTAATACAAAAAAAAAAATTTTTAAAAGAAACTAATTTTCCAAAAAAAAAAAACGAATTTCTAACAAATAGCTAAGATTTTAAGGTAACAATTAAATTTTTTAGAAACTAGTTGACTTTCAAGCTGAAAAATAAGAATCTTCAACAAGACAGTTATTTAAAAAAGTGAATTTTCCATGAAATAGTTAAATTTTCAATCAGAAATGAAAACTTAAAATTTTTAGTTTGGAAAACTTATTTTCATCCAAAAAAGACAGATTTTCAACCAGACAACCGAAAAATCCAGAAAAGTAGAATCTTTACCAAGAAAGTTCATTTTCAATAAAAAAAGTGAATTTGTCCATAAAATAGTTAAATTTTTACCCAAAAATAAAAAATAAATTTTCAGTTTAAAAAGCTAATTTTTATACAAAAAAGCTAATTTTTATTCAAAAAAGACAAATTTTGAACAGAATAGTTGCATCTGTAATGAAAAATTAATAAAAAAATAATCTTTAACAAGAAAGTTAATTTTCAATCAGGAAGAGCGAATTTTCCATGTAATTTTTAAATATTCAACCAAAAATGAGAACTCTGAATTTTAAGTTTAAGAAACTAATTTTCATTCAAAAATGTAATTTTTCAACAAAATAGTTAAATCTTAATTAACAAAAAATAAATCAAATAAAAAAGAAATAATTTTTCCACCTAAATAGACAACTTAAATCAAAGAGTGAACATTTTAAGCTGAAAACTTAAATTTTTTACAAAACAGTTGATTTTTATACCGGAAAAAAAAAGAATTTTCAACAAGAAAGTTAATTTTCAATCAAAAAAAGCGGATTTTCCATGAAATAGTTCAATTTTTAACTAAAAATGAAAACTAAATTATTAGGTTCAAGAACTAATTTTTTATCTAAAAAAGATACCATTTTTACAAAATATTTGAATATTTAATAAAAAATAATTTAAAAAAAAATCTTCAGCAAGCAAGTTAATTTTTAACCAAGAAGAGCTAATTTTCCATGAAATAGTTTAATTTTTAACTATAAATGAAAATGTTTTAATTTTAAGTTTAAAACAGTAATTTTTATCCAGAATGACAAATTCATAACAAAATAGTAGAACCTTTATTTTAAAAAAATAATTAAAAAAAGAAAATTAATTTTCTACCCAATTTGACAAATTTTTAACAAAAATTTATGATTTCAAGCTATTAACTCGAATTTTTAGAAAACAGTTGCCTTTTAAGCCGAAAAAGAATTTTGAAGTTCAATTTTGAAGAAAAAATTAAAAGTTCCAATTTTTAGTTTAAAACAGTAATTTTCATCTAGAAAAAACAAATCTGTAACAAAATAGTTGAATTTTTATTAAAAAAAAAAATAAAATAAAAAAACAAATTAATTTTCTACCCAATTAGACAAATTTGTAACAAAAATTTATGATTTACAGCTATAAACTCGAATTTTATGAAAACAGTTGACTTTTAAATCGAAAAAAAATCTTTGACAGAAAGTTAATTTTCAATCAAGAAAAGACAATTTTTCATAAAATATTTTAATTTAAAAAAAAATAATAAAAACTTTAAATTTTCAGTTCAAAAAACTAATTTTTATCTAAGAAAGACAAATTAAAAAAAAATTGAAACTTTGATAAAAAATTAATGAAAACAAGAATCTTCAACAAGAAAGTTCATTTTCAATCAAGCAAAGCGAATTTTTCATTAAATAATTTAATTTTAAATCAAAAATAACAACTTTAAATTTTAAGTTAAAAAACTAATCTTACCAAGAATAGACAAATTTGAAAAAAAAATGAACCTTTGTTAAAAAAATTAATTAAAAAAAAAAGAAGTTGATTTTTTACCTAAATAGACGAATTTTCAACAAAAAGTTAAGATTTCAAGCTTAAAACTAGAATTTTTTCAAAAAAATTTAACTTTTTAACTGGAAAAGAAGAATCTTAAACAAGAAAGTTAATTTTTAATAAAAAAAGCGAATTTACTATGAAATAGTTGAGTTTCTAACAAAAAATAAAAATTTAAAACTTTCAGTTCAAAAAACTAATTTTCATTCAAAAAAAAAAAATTTTAAGAAAATAGTTGAATCTTAATTTAAAAAAAAATTAATTTAAAAAAAAATTAAAATAATTTTCTACCGAAATAGCAGAATTTTCAAGAAAAAGTTAAGATTTTAAGGTGAAAACTTGAATTATTTAGAAAACAGTTGACTGTTAAATCTAAAAAGGAGAATCTTTAATAAGAAAGGTAATTTTCAATCAAAAAAAGCGGATTTTTCATGAAATAGTTGCATTTTTAACTAAAAATAAAAATTTTAAATTTCCAGTTTGAAAAACTAATTTTTAACAGAAAACATTTCGAACCAGCTGAATTTATCTAAAAAAATACGAATTTCAAACAAAGTAGTTCAATTTTCAACCAAAAAGATGAATTTTCAACAGAAAAGGTTGATTTTTTTCCCAAATGGACGAATTTCCAACAAAAAGTTAAGTTTCAAACTAAAAATTAAAATTTTTTAGAAAACATTTTCAGTTCTTTAGTTGAAAAAAATAATTTTCATCCAAGAAAGACCCTTTGAAAAAATAGAGTCATACTCAACTAAATAGATGAATTTTCAACAAACAAGATTAATTCTATGCCCAAATAAGCGAATTCAAAAAATATAGATTAATTTTTAAGCAAATCATTGCACTTTCCACTTATAAAGAAAAAAATTTTAACCGAAAATGGGATAACTACATTTTCAGATAACAAAGTTTATTAAAAAAAAGTCCAACAAATTCAACTATTTAGTTCTAGATTCATTGCTGGTTTTTGAAATTCAACTCTTTTGGTTGATAATTCATTCTTAGTTTTATTTGAAATTGGTTTGGTTCAAAATTTAATTTTTTTTTTTTAAATAACTATTTTGTTAAGAAATCTTTTTTTTTTGTAGAAATTAAACTGCTTTGTTGAAAATTTTTTTTTTTTGGGTTTTAAAATAAAGATTCGTTTTTTTTTGGTTTTGCATTTGAAAATTTTGTTACAAATTCCTTTTTTTTTTGGTAAATCTGAATTTCAACTACTTAGTTGAAAGTTAAACTACTTTATTAAAAATTAATTTTTTTGATTAGAGATTTATCATTTTAAAGTAATAATATTATTTTGGCGACCAGAGTAATAACAATTTAATTTATTTCTGATATTAATTTTTGCAAATAACTGTTCGAATAATTTTTGGAGAGACAAGAAAAAATTTGCCTTGGCCCGGATTTCAACCGGGAACGCCACTATTCATGAATAGATCGTTTAACCTATTATGTCACCGAAGCCACAGCGGATCGTTTTAGAAACAATCTGCTGTTTATAATTAGGCTTTAATAATTTCGTTAAAAATCCTTTTTCAATTAATTTCGTTAATCGTCAATTTATTTATGAATCTTCGATATTGTTGAAAATTTTTCTTTTTTGGTTAAAAATTGATCTTTTTCAGTTAAAATTTAACTATTCTATTTATGTTTGGAAAATGATCTATTATAGTGGAAAATTGCAGAGATTGGATCATTTTTAATTACTAAATTCATCAGAGAGTTCAACTAACTGTTTTGAAAAGTCACTTTTGACTGATTTGTACGTTATCGTGTTCGCATTATTTAAATCAGTAAAAACTGAATTCAAATCAGTGACTTCTGACTGATTTGTCAGCCATCGAATTTACATTATTTTATTCAGTGAAGATTAAATTTAGATCAGTTACTTTTGACTGATTTGGCAGACATCAAATTGGCATTATTTGAATAAATGAAAACTAAATTCCAGTCAGTCACTTTTTACTGATTTGTCAGTCATCAAAGTCGCATTATTTAAATCAGTCAACAGTGATTTCAAATGAATTACTTTTAAATGATTTACCAGCCGTCGAATTCGCATTATTTGAATCAGTAAAAACTAAATTCGAATCAGTCACTTTTTACACTAATTTGTCAGTTATCGAATACACACTATGTGAATTAGTGAAAATTGATTTTCAATCAGTTACTTTCGACTGATTTGTCAGCCATCGAATTGCCATTATTTGAATCAGTCAAAACTAAATTCGAATCCGTCACTTTTAACTGATTTGTCAGTCATCAAATTCATACTACTTGAATCAATTAAAATCAACCTAGAATAATTCACTTTTAACTTATTTGCCAGACATAGAATTCACATTATTTGAATCAGTCAAATTTAAATTTGAATCAGGCACTTTTACCTGATTTGTCAGTCATCGAATTCATACTATTTAAATCAGTCAAAACCAAACTCGAATCAATCACTTTTGCCTGATTTGCCAGTTATCGAATTCACATTATTTGATTTAGTCAAATCTAAATTCGAGTCAGGCACTTTTCACTGATTTGTCAGTCAGCGAATTCATACTATTTGAATCAGTTAAATTTAACCTCGAATCAATTACTTTTGACTGATTTGACAGCCAGCGAATTGACATTAATTAAATCAGTCAAATATAAATTTGAATCAGGCACTTTTTACTGATTTGTCAGTCATCGAATTCATAATATTTGAATCAGTTAAAACCAACCTCGAATCAATCACTTTTAACTGATTTGACAGCCATTAAATTCACATTATTTGAATCAGTCAAATATAAATTCGAATCAGGCACTTTTCACTGATTTGTCAGTCATCAAATTCATAGTATTTGAATCAGTCAAAACCAAACTCGAATAAATAAATTATTTATACTACTTAAATCAGAAACTAAACTCGAATCAATCACTTTTGACTGTTTTGCCAGTCATCGAATTCACATTATTTGAATAATTCAAATCTGAATTCAAATCATTCACTTTTCACTGATTTGTCAGTCAGAAAATTCATACTATTTGAATCAGTCAAAACCAAACTCGAATCAATCACTTCTAACTGATTTGTCAGCCATCGAAATCGAATTATTTGAATCAGTCAAAACTGAAGTTGAATCAGTCGTTTTTGACTTATTCAAATGTAGATCGTACACTTACAAAAATATAGTATCTTCCTGAAAGTGTTCTATCACTTTAAGCTTAAACTAAAACTAAGTCAATACAGAATATCTATAGTCTCGTAAGACAGGTCGTCGTTGACCTCAAGGCCGGTTATTGAACAGTCACGTATCTTGTCCGATTAAACAAGCTTTTTTCTAATTTTATTTGATTTTTTTAATTCTTAACGAATTACAAAAATTAAAGTCTTTGGTAACAAACAAAAATTTCTCTATAATAATGTACTTGATTTTCGGCAAATGGAATTTTGAGAAACCGAATGATTATAATGGTGATTCTGTTGCGATTTTTAAAAATTATTACTATTTCAGAATATTTTAACGTGCAGGTTTTTGAATTTTATTGTATTTTAATTTGATTTTTAAGGACTATATCGGGAAAATTATTTTTAAATGAACCAGGGAAAATCTGCCTCAGCCCGGAATTGAACCAGGAACGCTGCACTATACATGCGAGTGGAGCGTTACCAATTAATGAAGTAATATGCTTATACGTATAGTGAATGTGTGATAAAATTAAAAACATTTCAAACACAAGACACAGCTTTTGCTTTCTGCCGTAAAATAATAATCCAATAACCAGTGCTGGATGAAGAAAAAATGCACCCCTAGGCATTGCATTTCCACCGCACCTTCAAGTATTTAAAAATTTTTTTCTATTTATTTTTCACAAGATTTTTCAAAATTATGTTACCAAATATGTTAAGTTATACCATTTTCATTCGATATTACTAGTTTATTTTATAAGTAAATATTATATGAAGAAATATCAGGAATAGACGTTTACAGGAAAAAAGAAATAATTATCTCACTTAATTTTCCTTTATTTATGTTGCCAGTAATGCTATTTGAAAATTATTTTGATCTTGCGAAAATAAAATTTTTGTTTGAAAAATGTAAATTTTTCAAGATTAAAATTTTTTAAATTTTAAAAAAATTTAAAAAACAATTTGAAATTCAAAAAGATTTTGAAAATTCTGAAACAAAATGTAATTTTTTTCAAGATTTTGAGATATAATTTTAAAAGTTTTTAACGACTTTTAAAGATATCCAGTTGATAAAAAGATTTTTGAACATTTTAAAAGTTTTCCAAAATTGTCAAGAAAAAAATCTTAAGCATATTTTAACTATTGTTTTTATTTTCTAGAATTTACATACAATTTTTGAAATAATTTGAATCATTTTAAAAGATGTTTGGCAAGTTTGAAGTTTTAGAAAAAATTTTTAATTTAAAGCTTTTCAAGAATTTTGGAAGGTATCGAGAAAATAAAAAACCTTTTTAAGACTCCTGCGAAAATTTTAAATGATTTTATATTTTGAAAAAATAATTCAATTTATTTTTCATCTTGAAAATTCATCTTTTTTGTTAGAATTTTAATTTTTTTTGATAAAAAATGCAATTGCATAGTAGAAAATTAATCTGTCTTAGTTGAAAATTTAACTAACTAATTGGTTAAAAGTTAAACTTTTTTATTGAAAATTAACATTTTTGGCTGATGATTACATAGGAAAAACTATTTTTTGATAAACAAGAAAAAATCTGCCTCAGCCCGGATTTGAAACGGGAACACCGTACTATGCATGTGAGTCAAGCGTTACCAATTAAGATAATTTTTTTATAAATTTGTCTTTTTTGGATAAAGATGTAACTATTTTTCTGAAAATCCGTCTCTTTTAGTAGAAAATAAATCATTTTGTCAAAAATTAATGTATTTAGGTGAAAGTTAAAACTGTTTAATTTAAAATTAACTTTTATGTTGAAAATTTGTATCTTCGGGTTAAAGAATAAAACTTTTTCGTTAAAAATTCATCCTTTTTGGATAAATTCAACTGTTTTTAATTGAAAATAGAAATATTTTTTGATTCAAATATTAAAATATTACTTTTTTCGATGAGAATTCGCCTTTTTGGTTGAGAATTCAACTACTTGGTTGAAGGTTAAACTTCTTTGTTATAAATTCACTTTTTTAGTTGAAAATTCATTATTTTAGTTAATAATCAATTTTTAAATTTTCAATCAAATTTTTTTTTCAAGTCGTCAACAAAAAATATAATTTTGAACTAGTTTCAATTTTCAACTAAGTAAATGAATTTTCTACAAAGAAGATAATTCTTTATTAAAAACACAACTTTTCAACGAAATAGTTACATTTTCAACTAAAGATAAATTTTTAAATCAAATTTTAAATCCTTGAAACAAAAAATGATTTTTTAACAAACTAGTTCAACTTTTAAGCCAGTAGTTAAATTTTTAACTGCAAAAAAACTTAAACAAAAATTTAGTAATTTGAAAGATTTTAATTTTAGATTAAAAACAGTTCATTTCATTGAAAACACATGAATTTTTAATAAAATTTTTACATTTAAAACATAAATTTCAAACATAAAATGTAAGTAATTGGCATAAAATTTATATGTTCTCGATAAATTTAACAGTTTTCAATTAAACTTTAAAATTTTGTGAATTATTAAATTTTTGGTCAAGTTTTGTTGTTGTTAAAAATTTAACTACTGGGTTTCAAGTTAAACTAGCTTTTAAAAATTAATTCTACAATTTAAAGATTCAAAATTGTATTTTAAAATTTTTCTTTTTAAACAAAAAATGCAACAATTTTATTCAAAATTTTTCTGTTTTCGATGAATTTTAGTGTTATTCATTCAAATATTAAAATATTTTAAATTATTAAATTTTTGTTTGAGTTTTTTTGTTGTGAAAAATTTAAATACTCGTTTAAAAGTTAAACCAATTTATTAAAAATTCGTTTTTTGGTCTGAAGGTTAAAAATTTTATTCAAAAATTCATTTTTTGGTTTAAAATTTAACTATACCGTTGAAAAGCTTTTTTTAGTAGAACATCAATATTTTTTATAGGAAATTCATCTATTTAATTAAAAATTTAAACTAGTTCAAAATTTAAATTTTGTCGAAAAGTTATATTTTTTCAGGTGAAAAATAACAAATTTTTTGATTGAAATTCATCCTTCTTGAGCGAATTCAACTGTTCTTAATTGAAAATCAAATTTTTTTGAAATATCAACTATTGCAGTTTTTGTTAGAAACTCATCGTTTTTTGGTTAAAAATTTTCAATACTAGTTTGAAAGTTGAATTATTTTGTTCAAAATGTACTTTTTCGGTAGAAAATTTAATATTTTTGTAAAAAATTTATTTCTTTGTTAAAAAATGTAAATATTTTCTTTGAAATTGGTATTTTTTGCTAGAAAATTCATCTATTTGCTTGAATATTCAACTATTTGGTTTTAAATCAACTTTTTTCTAAAAGTTCAAATTTTTGGGTAAAAAAAACCTTTTTTGGGAAAGTTAGTCTCTTTTGTAAAAAAAATCATCTACGTGATGAGAAAGTAGAGGAAGTGAGGAAAGGGAAAGTTGGGGAAGGGATATCAGGTGTGGTGGGAGGAAGCAGGGAAAATAGCGGGTGGGGAAGTGAGGAATGGGAAAGTGGTAAAGAAAAGGGTGGAGAGAGAGAGATGTAGTGAAAAGAAAAGTGAGGATTGGAAAGGGTAAGTAGAAAGGAGAGGGTAGGACGTGTGCAGTATTTAGAAAACTTAGGTTTGGGGAGGAAAACTAGCAGAAGGGTAGGTGTGGAATAGTGTAACAAGTGATGAGAGAGAAAGCTTAGAAGGAAGAAGTAGAAGAAGGAAATAAAAATTAAAGGTGAAAAGTGAGGGGAAAAAGAAAAGGGAAAGTAAGAAAAGGGAAAGTGAAAAAAGGGTAAGTGAGAAAAGGGAAAGCGAGAAAAGGGAAAGCTGGGAAAGAGATAGCAAGTGTGGTAGCAGGAAGCAAGACAAATTAGAGGAGGAAAAGTAAGTGATAAGGAGGTAGGAAAGAAGTGTCAGAACAGGGATTTAGTGAGAAATAAAGCGTGGACCAGAAAAGGGAAACAGGAAAGGGAGGGTAGAAGGTGGTGTAGTGAGAAAAAAGTGAGGTTTGGGAAGGGGAACTGGGAGAAGAGTAGGTTTGAAATAGTGTAATAAGTGATGAGAGAGGAAGTTCAGAAGGAATAAGTAGAAAAAGGAAAGGAAAATTGAGAGTGAAAAGTTAGAGGAAGTGGAAAAGGGGAAAGTAAAAAAAAGGAAAGTATGAAAAGGGAAAGCGAGAAAAGGGAAAGCTGGGAAAGAGATAGCAATTTTGGTAGCAGCAGCAAGAAAGATTATAGAAGGGAAAGTGAGTGATAAGA
>JAUELO010021578.1:0-11032 GCA_032357855.1 Amphibolips quercusostensackenii
TCTGCTAAAGTGTTCACACTCCACTAACCCTTATACCTCTTCTCAATTGTAGCGATATCTTGATAAAATCTTTTACCATGTTCATCAATAACTGCTCCCATATTGACTAGAAAGAAGTCCAAGTAAGAGTGCATTATGTGAATCTCCAGTGACGTGTTCACCCTCATTTTCTATAAGTTCGTTAACATCGTATCGATTGAGTACTCGTATTTGTAGTTTCTGGATTTCCTGTTTCCTGAAAAATTGTCTATAACAGCTTTCACTAACGACCATGTTTGTCTCTCATGTTCAGTCAAAATCTTGTTTAAATAGCTATCTATCATCAGTTGTCGGATTCGTGGTCTTTCAAAACTCCCTTTTTAATTTCAGAGTCACTAAGCTTGGGGAATTTCCTTCTTAAAAAAAGAAGACCTTCTTCTCCGTTTCTATTGATCGCTTTGATGAAATTTTTTTACCATCCCAAGCTTTATATGTAATCCCAATAGAAAGATCTTTTAGGGATCAACTAGTGGTTTTTGAAAAACGTTCAGCTTTCCAGGTTCTATCGTCCATCGCACTGGCCAAACTTTAACATTCGTATTTGTCTCGTGCTCTGCTGTCCCAGGTGCATAGAAAGCAACAATGTTTTGTGTAACGGGATTGCAATTGGACGAGAATTCTTATTACTTTAAAATCGTCACAGATAAACCATTTATGTAGCTTGTAATCTATTTTGTTAAGTAAAAGTTGCATGACATCATAGCACTCTTTCATATTGGTTGCATGAGCAAAGAGCATTGATGGATATTTGTTTCCGTTGTGCGAGAGAACAGCCTTCAAACTGTATTTGTTCGAATCAATGAATAAACGCCAATTCTCTGGTTGTTATTAACGACCAATGGCCTGCATACGTCCATCAACATCGTTTCAATAAATGAGACTATCTTAGCTAGAAAAAAATAAAGTTAAATCTTTCTCTCGATTTCGATAATAAGAGATTTTTACATTTTTTTTAAGCAAATTTTTTTTCCTGAGTCTAGAGCCTAAGATTTCAGCCTAATTTTCAGATAAATTCAGATTTCTCATCAAATCATTTTATTTTTTTTTATGGAATAATCGTGAAAAGTTTCTGGTCTGTTTATGTTTCATATTTTGATTTTTATCTAAATAAATGATTTCTTCTGCTTTGCGTTTTGTGGAATTAACCGGGAGATACTCTTAAGGGTCAGACGCAGCTTTTGTCAGGGAAAAAACATTAGGGTAAATTATTGAGTCCTTGCATCTCGATAAGTATCCATTAACATTTGTCAAACAGAAATAACAATTATCGATACGGTTCAGAGGTTCTTTCCGAAAAGTAGAAGAAGAAAGAGTGAAGATATGATCAAAATTTCTTCGATATGCAGACCTTAATGAAATAGCACAAGTCAAGCAGCAACTGTTCAGATAGCAGCAGCTATCAGGATGATTTTTGTAACTACGCTCCATTCTGCAATTGTTGCATAATGAGTGTCGGATGGTAGCTCACAATTAGCGCTAATGAATTAGGGTTCAATAGGAATGGGTTCTAGTCCTAGAGTATAGGTAGCATACATGTGAAACCGCAAAGGTCTAGCATGAAATAAAAACAGCACGGAGCGCGACACGGAGAAGAGCTCAGAGATCTTGCATGTGACGTATTAGATGGGAGTTGCGCATGCACTATAGTAGACGGGATAGCGCATGCGCTATGTACACTTTCCCCCGACCGATCCTTTGTATCACGTGTACAGCGCCCGTGTGACGCCTGCGTGATTAAAACCTGCTCAAGAATTCAAAGAATTAAATACTGTTAACACTAATAAAATGATAAACTTTGTGCTTAATGTGAAATTTACAGATATTGAAGATTGTGGTACAATGAAATATTAGATACAGTACAATGATTTGCTTCAAGTACGTGTAATTCGTCAAATTGACAACTCCGTGGAAAGAGACAGTTTCTCTGCCATGTATCTTTCGAACGGTGATAGCTTGATTCCTATTTTTTTAAAGTTTCTCGGCATTGAAAAACGAAGAGAATTACACCTGGAACAGTAGAAAAAAAATTATTTTAGCTAGATAAGCAGTTTTTTGTAAAACCACTTTTTTCGTGTTTTTTTTCAGTTTTTCTAGATTATTTCGGCAGCCGTGTAAGATATCACAGAAACAAGTCCGCCGTTGGATTTGGCATTAAAAAATGCATCAAAATCATACACTGATTTTCATTTTAAAAAATTTTTACAATATTCTATCTCCAGATTCGTAATTTTTCAAAAAAAATTTTGATTCAAAAAGTCTCAAAAACCTGACGTGCTGCAGAGAAATGGAGGGCAGATATAGATTCAGCACAAAAAACGTTTCTGAAAATGACAAATCTTATTTCATGAGCACAAAGTTCACATTTTGTTGTTCAGTGCAACCAAATGAAGAATTTGAAAATTAAAGAAATTTAATATATTTGAAAATCTAGCATCCAAAATATCCTTCTTATAGCTTTTATTATTTCATAATTCAAACTTATAAGCTAAACTACAAAGAAACTTATGAGCATGTTTAAATGTAATAAAAAAAATTCTGTCAGAAACCACTTCCAGAATATGTATGAGAGTTGCTCAGGCGTCCAGTGGTTTCGATCAAACTTGGCAAAACTTTATTGTTGGCTGAAGGAAGTTTGTGGTTGAAATGGTTTTCGAAAAGTTTTTAAACTCAGAAAGTTATCGGATTTTGAAAGCTCAACTTTTTGAATCGACGCTGAATGAATTTTGATCAATTTGCCTCCTCATAAAGGAAGCTTTGTAACTAATAAAATTTTCTAACTTTATTTTTTCATATCTCTTGACTTAATTCTTTATGAATTTAAAAAATTTTAAATTCTAAAGATTTTTCAGCACGGGGTGGTAATTAGCTGATATAATTCGATAGAATGTTTATAGCTCTTTTTATATAAAAATTTTTATCTTAAGTAAAAAATGTATTCGCTATGATGAAATGAATCTATATAGTTACAACAAAATTTTCTTTAGCTTATAATTTCATATACCTTAACAGGATTTTAATGGATTTCATGATATTTTACTTAAATTTTAAATAATCTTTCCTACATCCTAATCTGTCGAACCGATTTACATAAAATTTAAATCAGAAGTCTGTATACTAACATATTCTCAAAACATTTACTTAATTCCAATCGATGTTGTTGATATGGTGTTGGTTTTTTTTGTCTGAGGTAGTGATAAATTTTAACAATTTTGTTGGTGGAAAATGACATACTTTAGACAAATTAGGACCTCATGGTATTATAGATCCTTTTTTTGAATAAAAAATTCAACGTTTTGAGAATCCATCCGCTCTCCTCATCAGGGACAATATTTCACTTTGATTATTGTATTTATCCCAAAAAAAATTTTAACATTAAAGAAACATCCTCTTTATCAATAAAAGAAACTGAGTGATGTGATTTGATTTCTTTGAAAAACGTGATAAATTTCGACCTTGAAAGTAAAAAAAATTAATACTATATCATTTCAAAACAATAAAATTAATTTTAACAGAATATTAAAAAAGATTTCACAAGACACCAAATATTGTCAAAAAATAATTTTGAACTTTTTAGGTGATTTTTCTTTAATTTTTTAGGATTTAATCAAAGTTTTAGAAGAAAAAGAATCTTTTAATAAAAAACTTGAAACTGGCAAAAAAATTTCAAAAATAATAAAAAATTTAAAAACATTCTAAATAATTTAAAACAAAATGTAGATTTTTTAACGTTTTGCAATAAAATTTCAAATCTGTTTCAGGATTTTGGGAGGTTTAGGATAAAACAACATTTTTCCTAAGATTTCTGGGAAAATTTTGAATGATTTTTTATTTTTTTAAATTAATTTCAACAGGTTATTAAAAAGGATTTTAAAAGACATCAAAAATTGTTGAAAAATAATTTAGAACATTTTAAGTGATTTTTTCAGTTTCTTAGGATTTGATGAAACTTTTAGAAAAAATTAGAATCATTTTAAAAAATACTTAGAACTCTTGAAAGGGTTTTAAAAATAATTAAAAATTTGGAAATATTCCAAATAACGAACAAAAAATGTAAATTTTTTAACATTTTAAAATAAAGTTTGAAACCTGTTTCAGGATATTGAAAGGTGTTCAGGTAATATAAACTTTTTTTTGAGATTTCTAGGAAAATTAGAAATGACTTTTTATTTTAAAAAGTTAATATTAACAGATTATTGAAAAAGATTTCAAAAGACATTTAAAGTTGTCAAAAAAAATTTGGAACATTTTAAGTGGTTTAGTTAACTTTTCCAGGATACAATCAAAGTTTAAAAAAAATTTAGTATCATTTAAAAAAATACTTAAAACTTTTGAAAAAGTTTAAAAAATAATTAAAAATTTGAAAACATTCCAAATAATTCAAACAAAATGCAGATTTTTTAACATTTTGAAATAAAATTTCGAACATGTTTTTAGATATCAAGAGGTTTTAAGATAATACAAATTTTTTTATAAGATTCCTGGTAAAATTTTAAATGCCTCTGATTTTTAAAAATTGATTTTAACAGCTTGTTAAAAAATACTTCAAAAGACATCCAAAATTGCCAAAAATTAATTTGAAACCTTTCAAGTAATTTTTTTTAGTTTCCCAGGATTTATTGAAACTTTTAGAAAAGATTAAAATCATATAATAACATTTTTAGAACTTTTGAATATGTTTCAAAAATAAGTGAAAATTTGAAAACATTCTCATTAATTAAAACAAAATGTAGATTTTTTAACATTTTTAAAGAAAATTTCAAACATGTTTCAAGATATTGAGAAGTTTTAAGATAATACAAACTTTTTCAAAAATGACTTTTTATTTAAAAAAATTAATTTCAAGATTATTCAAAAAAATTTGCAAAAATATCTGAAATTGTTAAAGAATAATTTGAAACATTTAAGGTGATTTTTCTTTAGTTTCCCAGGATTTAATAAAAGTTAAAAAAATAAAAATCATTAAAAAAAATACTTAAGACTTTTGAAGGAGTTTCAAAAATAATTAAAAATTTGGAAATATTCTAAATAAGCAACAAAAAATGTAAATTTTTTAACATTTTAAAATAAGATTTTGAACATGTTTTAAGATATTAAGAGGTTTTAAGACATTAAAAAATTTTTTCGTAAGATTCCTGGAAAAATTAAAAAGGACTTTTTATATTGGAAAATTAATTTTAACAGATTATTCAAAAAAATTTGCAAAAATATCCAAAATTGTCAAAAAATAATTTGAAACATTTAAAGTGATTTTTCTCTAGTTTCCAAAGATTTAATAAAAGTTTTTAAAAAAATTAGAATTATTTTAAAAAATACTTAGAACTCTTGAGAGAGTTTTAGAAATAATTAAAAATTTAAAAACATTTCAAATAATCAAAACAAAATGTAGATTTTTTAACATTTTAAAATTAAATTTCAAATATGTTTCAAGATATTAGGAGGTTTTAAGATAATACAAACTTTTTTGTAAGATTCCTAGAAAAATTTTTAATGACTTTTTATTTTAAAAAATTGATTTTAACAAATTGTAGGAAAATACTTTAAAAGACATCCAAAATTGTCAAAAAAATAATTTGAAACATTTTAAGTGATTTTTCTTAGTTTCCTATGATTTAATCAAAGTTCTAGAAAAATTTAGAATCATTTAAGAAAATACTTTGATCTCTTGAAAGATTTTCAAAAATAATAAAAAATTCAAAAACATTTTAAATGATCAAAACAAAATGTAGATTTTTTAACATTTTAAAATAAAATTTCAAACATGTATCAAGATATCAAGAGGTCTTAAGTTGATAAAAATTTTTTCTTAAAATTCCTGGAAGAATTAAAAATGACTTTTTATTTTGAAAAATTGATTTTAACAGATTATTTTTAAAAATTTGCAAAAATATCCAAAATTGTCAAAAAATAATTTGAAACATTTTAGGTGATTTTTCTCTAGTTTGCCAGGATTTAATCAAAGTTTTAGAAAAAATTAGAATCATTTAAGAAATACTTAGAACTTTTGAAGAAGTTTCAGAAATAATTAAAAATTTGAAAATATTCTAAATAACCAAAAATAAAATGAAGATTTTATAACATTTTTAAATATTATTTTTAATTCGGTTAAGAATTTTTCGAGGTTTCAAAAAATTACAACGTTTTTCTTAAAAGTCCTTACAAAATTCAAAATGATTTTTTATTTTAAAAAGTTAATGTTAACAGAATATAAACAAAGATTTCAAAAGACAACCAAAATTGTCAAAAAATAATTTGGAACATTTTCAATAATTTTTATTTTTTATTTTTTAGGATTCAATAAAAGTTTTAAAAAAATAGAATCATTTAAAAAATACTTGAAAATTTTCAAACAGTTTCAAAATTAATTAAATATTAGAAAGCATTCCAAAACATTAAAAACAAAATATAGATTTTTTAACATTTTGAAATAAAATATTGAACCTGTTTCCGGATATTGATAAGTGTGAAGATAATACAAACTTTTCCCTAAGATTCCTGGTAAAATTTTTAATAACTTTTTATTTTGAAAAGTTAATTTTAACAGGTTATTGAAAAAGATTTCAAAAGACATCTAAAGTTGTCAAAAAATAATTTAGAGCATTTTTATTATTTTTTTTTAGTTTCCCAGGACTTAGTCAAAGTTTTAGAAAAATTTTAAATCATTAAAAAAAAACTTAGAACTCTTAAAAGGGTTTCAAAAATAATTAAAAATTTAAAGCATTCTGAATAATTGGGAACATTTTAAGTCGTTTTTTTTAGTTTCCTAGGGTTTAATAAAACTTTTAGAAAAAATTAGAACCTTTTAAAAAAAGTTCGTAGAACTTTTAAAAAGTTTCAAAAATAATTAAAAATTTGAAAATATTTCAAATGATTAAAAACAAAATGTAGATTCATAAACATTTTAAAATAAAATTCAAAACATGTTCTAGGATATTGAGAGGTTTCAAGATAATACAAACTTTTTCGTAAGATTTCTGGAAAAATTTGAAATGACTTTTCATTTTGAAAAATTGATCTTAACAGATTGTTAAAAAATACTTCAAAAGACATCCAAAATTGTCAAAAAATAATTTGAAACCTTTTAGGTGACTTTTTTTAGTTTCCCGGAATTTAATGAAACTTTTAGAAAAAATTAGAATCAGTTTTAAAAATTCTTAGAATTTTTAAAAGAGTTTTAAAAATAACTAAGAATTTAGAAACATTCCAAATGATTAAAAACAAAATGTAGATTTCTTAACATTTTAAAATAAAATTTTTAACATGTTTCAAGATATAGAAAGGTTTTACGATAATACAAACTTTTTCGTAAGATTCCTGAAAAAAGTAAAAATTACTTTTTATTTTGAAAAATTAATTTTAGCAGATTATTAAAAAGATTTCAAAAGACGTTTAAAACTGTCAAAAAATAATTTGGGACATTTGAAGTTATTTTCTTTAAATTTTTTAGGATTTAATAAAACTTCCAGAAAAAAATAAAATAACTTAAAAAAATGCTAAGAATTTTTTTAAGAGTTTTAAAAATAATTAAAAATTTGAAAACATTCCAAATAATTAAAAACAAAATGTAGATTTTTTAACACTTTTAAATAAAATTTTGAACATGTTTCAGGATATTGAGAGGTTTTAAGATAATGCAAACTTTTTTGCAAGCTTCCTGGAAAAATTTGTAATGCCTTTTATTTTGAAAAATTAATTTCAACAGATTTTAAAAAAGATTTCAAAAGACATCTGGAATTGTCAAAAAATAATTTAGAAGATTTTGAGTGATTTTTCCTCAGTTTCCCAGTATTTTATAAAACTTTTAGAAGAAATTAGAACTATTTTAAAAAATTCTTAGAAATTTTAAAAGAGTTTCAATAATAAAAAAAAATTTGAAAACATTCTAAATAATCAAAACAAAATGTGGATATCTCAACATTTTGAAATAAAATTCTGAACATGTTTCCAGATATTAAGAGGTTTTAAGATAATACAAATTTTTTCCTAAGAATTCCGGAAAAATTAAAAATGAATTTTTATTTTGAAAAATTAATTTCAACAGGTTATTAAAAAAGATTTCAAAAGACATTAAAAATTGTCAAAAAATAATAATTCGGACAATTTGAACTGATTTTTGTCAATTCACTAGAATTTGATAAAAGTTTGAGAAAAAAATTAGAACGATTAAAAAAAATACTTAGAACTTTTGAAATAATTTCAAAAATTACACAAAACTTGAAAAGATTTCAAATAATTAAAAACAAAATGTAGATTTTTTAACATTTTGAAATAATATGTTAAATTTGTTTGAGAATTTTAAGGGGTGTTAATAGAATACAACATTTTTCTAAGATTCCTGGGAAAATTTTTAAATGAATATTTTGAAAAATTACTTTTAACAGATTATTAAAAAAGATTTTTAAAAATATCCAAAATTAAAAAAAAATAATTTAGAATATTTCAAGTGGTTTTTGTTAATTCACTAGGATTTAATTCAAGTTTTAGAACAAATTAGAATCATTTCTAAAAAAATATCTAAAATTTTCAAATGAATATGAAAAATAATTAAGTTTGAGAATATTCCAAATAATTTAAAAGAAAATGTTTTTTCTTTCTTAACATTTTGAAATAAAAATTTTAATCTGTTTGAGAATATCGTGGATGTATATACTTTTTTACATTTTTGAATTGTACAATTTATAAGAGTTTAACCATTTTTTATTTGTTTTATGTTTATATTTTTCCAATGTTAACAAAAAATTATAAACTTTTAAATGATGATAATTATTTAATAAAAAAAAAACAAAATATGTCATAATAAAATATAAACCTTTAAATTTCAGAATGTTTTGATCCAAGTATTTAATTTTACCACCATTCAGCTGCTTGCCTTTGTTACAATTTTAAAATTAATAATTACTGTTTAAATAATTTATTATTACTGTTATAATATTCTTTTAGAATAATGCTGGTAAATTGTGGTTTTTTTTTTTAAATTTTCCACTTTTTGCTAAATTTTCAATTAGTGTAACGTAAAAAATTAATTTAAGTTGACAAAATTAGTTGTTTAAACAATGAATCATCATTTAAATCATATTAGCTTTGTAGAATGTTAGGAAGTTGCGGTTTTGTTAAAAATATTATACTTTTTTACACTCTTCACTTAGAGTTTGATGATAAGTA
The DNA here is from genome assembly GCA_032357855.1 of Amphibolips quercusostensackenii. Taxonomy (NCBI): domain Eukaryota; kingdom Metazoa; phylum Arthropoda; class Insecta; order Hymenoptera; family Cynipidae; genus Amphibolips; species Amphibolips quercusostensackenii. The sequence continues at coordinate 9,199 of JAUELO010021578.1, forward strand.
TTAAAATTTAACAAACATAATTGTTTAAACAAATTATTATGGTTAAGCACTATCTTCTCCTATAGTAATGCTAGATAGTTACAGTTTTTTCTGAAATCGTCCACTTTTGTCAACTTTTTACTTATATAGTAAAGTAATAATTAATACTAGTTAACAAACATATTTTCAGGAACAATTTATTATTGTTTGTTATTATCTGCTTAGATAATTGCTATCAAGTTACGGTTTTATCTGAAATTTTAAACTTTCTGTCAACTTTTAACTTAGTAAGTTAATAATTAATGCAAGTTAAAAACAAATAATAATTGATAATATGAATTCAAACAAAAAGGCTTTCAGAAAGAAATTGTTAAAAAAATTATTATTTAAAATGTTTATCAAATTTTTTTCATAACTAAACAAGCAAGTAAAAGTTAAACATTTTCAAAAAACCGCAACTTTATAGTATAGCATTGATGTAGATGAAGAGAGTTATAAACAATAACAATTTGTTCAAGTTATTATTTTTCCTAAAATTAATAAATTATTTAGGTACCTTAAGTGAAAAATAGACAAACAGTTAAAAATCTTGCAAAAAAATTGCAGCTTTCTACCATTAAGCAAAAAGAATATTATTAACATTATTAATAAATTTTTTAAGCAATTATTTTTAAAAACTTTAATTATCACCTTACTCTAAATAAAATGTGGACCAAAAGTTAAAAATTTTAGAAATACCCACAAAAATCAAAAGTTAAAAATGTTAGAAATACCCACAAAAATCTAGAATTACTGTTAAAGAAGATAGTTATAAACAATAATGATTTGTTTGAATAATTAGTTTTAAAAAGCTGCATTAATTATTAACTTACTCTACGTAAATAGTGAACAAAAATTCAAATAATTTAGAATAAACCACAACTTCCTATTATTATTCAAATAAAATATTCTTAAAAATAATAATCAATTGTTTAAACTATTAGGTTTGTTAACTTGAATTAAGCATTGCCTCATTTTAATTGGAAACTTAAAAATTAGTTTAAAAATTCGGAAAAAATTAGACTTTTTGACAATTATTTAAGAGAAAATAGTAGTGAACAATAATAAATTATTTAAACAATTATATTTGTTAACTTGTATAAATTATTACCCCATTGAGTAAAAAGTAAAGAAAAAGATAAAAAAAAATTCAAAAAAAGCCGCAACTACCTAGTATTACTTGAGGAGAAGATAGTTATAAATAATGAAAGTTTGTTTAAACAATTAAGTTCACCAAATTGCAATAATCATGACCCCATTTTAAATAAAATGTGAACAAAATGTTTGAAATTTCAGAAAAGCTGGCAGCAATCTAGAATTACTGCAGAAGAATATAGTTATAAGCAATGATAATTTGTTTAAACAGGTTTGAATTGTTGAATGGAATTAAAATTGAATTGCTTTGTTGAATTGCATTAATTATCACTCTGATTAACATGAAAAGTAGAGAAAAAGTTGAATATTTCAGATGAAACCGGAACTTGCTAACATTATTCGAAGAGAATATTATTAAAAATAATCATAAATAGTTTAAACAATTATTTTTGTTAAGTTGAATTAATTATTACCTCACTTTAATTGAAAAGCTGAAAATAAGTTGAAAATTTTAGAAAAACCTGCGACTTTGTAAAGATGTTTTAAAAGAAAATTGCTGAAAGCTATACTAAATTGCTTAAACAATTTATGTAAACATATAATTATGAGTATAAAGTAGTATCTTATGTTTGATATACTATTTAGAGGGTGGATTGATAAGTTTCCGGCCTGACCAAGAGATGGCGCCACTAGGCCTACCTTGAGGTGGCGTTCTATAGTA
>JAUELO010021588.1:0-11032 GCA_032357855.1 Amphibolips quercusostensackenii
TGCGCAACTCGTCATTGTTAACCATCAACCGATGGAATATTAATTCATTGGTGCAAATAGACTCTTGTCTGTACCTGACATGTTATGATCAGAAACCTGGATAGTGTAGCCTCATTGGTTGTTAAATGGGCTGCTAAATGAACCGGGCCTATCAACTGTGGGATACATTCGTTATGGAGAAACTGCTACCGAGCAAAGCAAGATACGTAGCGATTGTCAAACTCTGTAACTTTTGCGAGTTTTTATCGATGGTATCATAATTCTTTCCTAATTTTATGTAAACTTTGTATTCATCGACCATGTCTCATTTACGGCGGATAACGGACGGGAGAAGTGAAGATTGAAGGGAAAAAGCACAGACAGATATTGGCTGTCTCCATACCATGAATGTGTGCTCTGAACCCGGTAATAAGCGTTGGATTTAGAAAAATTAAAAATTTAAATTCCTATGAATACGCAATTTTTCCTCCGTCTGAAAATCCTTCAACGGAAAAAGGAAAAGTGCAAATCCTATTCCTTTCAATTGAATGTCATTTTATCTTTCTTTCTTTACTATTAATTATTTATTTTCTCAAACATTTCTTTAAAATTGATAAATAATTATGCTTTACTTGTATTTATATTTTGACATTTATGTAAACATGTTAAAGTATGCATAATTTCTTGCTGACATTGAAGAAAATACATTACAGAAAAAATCTATTCCAATGTGTGAACTAAAATGATTTTAACTCAAGAGAGGTAGACTTGAATTGATTAGAATTAAAATTTCAAAACTCATACCACATAAAGGAATTAAAACAATTTATCACACATATTTTGTGAACTGATTAGGAGAAAATGAAATAAACTCAAAATAAGACCACCTTTGCGGAATACAAAATATCTCTGTGAGGTATGCCTACCGGTACAATTAGAAAGAATTAAATATATTGAAAACACATTTTTTTTTGTGAAATAGGAAACTATGTGGCGGTCGCTATGGAAATAGAAATGAATTAGTTTCGAAGATATCCTATTCTTATATTGGTATTTTAGACAGATGAAAGAATCGCGCATTCAAATGAATAGAATAATCTTCACTTTTACACTGAAATCTGAAAATATTACTTTTTCTCAATTCAACGCTTATTACTGGGAAAAGCTTCGCTTTTGCTATCTATTTAACTTGCGCGTATTCAGCGTTCCAGAAATTTTTTATACAATTTAAATCACACCGCTATACATAAAATGTGTATTTTCAAAAGATCTACAACTATTATTTAACACTTTTTGCGAAATTCATATTATTCACTGAAATAAACGGAAAAAACTTGAAATTTTTACCGTTTTTTTGGGGGTTTTGACCTTGCAAATAAAATGTGCGCCTATTTTCACTCTCGTGTTCATAATTTGAAAATATATGGGTATAGGCAGTTTCAAAATCAGTGGTAAGCCTTTCTCAGAAGTTTATGCGAAATAGGAAAACTCCTGAAATTGACAAATGTCTGGCAGAACGTTATTAATTTTATGAGATAATTTCGATTTTAAAGAACAATATGATTTCTGTTTGAGATACGATTTACTTTAGCATTACATTTATGAACTAGAAATGTAGCGATACAATAAGATAAAATTGTTAAGAAACGGTATAATGCGCGTACGTAAGAAAATAATCAATAAATGGTGAATATTTGTTTTTTAAAGGCTAGACAGTGTTTTCTGATTTCAGTGGCAGTTAAGATCTCTTCTTCACACGGCGTTTATATTCACTCCAAGCGTGTTTCACTGTAACCAACTCGGACAATATTATCGTTACCAGGTTGAAGCGCAACGATACGACCAATAATCCTTTGTATTGGAGGTACATTTTCTTCACGCAGGAGTATGATATCGGCGAGCTTCATTAAGGTAATTTCGACGTTGTGCCATTTCTTCTTGAAATTTAGTTCGTGCAGGTACTCCTTGTATCAGTGACTCTAAAAGTGTTCAAGCATTTGTTGGACGTGTTGTTAAGATGATAAACGTCCTGAGAGAATTTGCTCCAGGTTTTGTTCTGGCATGCTTGTAAATTAGTCATCAATGAGGAAGTGACCAGGTGTGAGAGCGGATATGTCATTTGCATCGGAAATGATATGAAATATTGTCGCGAGTTTAGAATTGCTTCTACCTTAATTGCAAGAGTTAATAATGATTTGCCATACTGCAATGATTTTCCCACAATCATTCGAAGCATGTGATGTTTTACGATTTCACTTCTACCTCTCAAAGGCCGGCTGCACTCTAGTTGCGGACTATGGTCAGAAAACCCTCAATTCGCGGACCGCGGTAACTTTAGGTCGGAGATTTGCGTTCCGAGCAATCTTCTCCTACTCGTGTCACGAACTCCGAATAAGAGCGGAGGGATATTTTCTCAATAGGTACGAAACAAGTACTTACGTACTAAAAATTACGATAATTGTCAGTGTCCACATTAATTCGCTCAATTTTTTCAATTCTCGGGCTGCATAACAATTCCAAAAATTTTGCGATAGCAGTTTACTCGGGAAATTACATATAAATGAAAAGCACTGGAAGAAGGAGAAAAAGAATGATAGAAAAGGTATAATCTCTTCTTGATAAAGTGTTAATGTCTGAAGTCGGTTTTGTAACTAGATAAGTGTTCGTTCGTGCAGTTTCGCGTAAATTTTTACCTGTATAGATTGGAAGTTTTTTTCGAATTTACGACTATTTGTAGTATTTAATAGGATAGCACTTATATAAAATGAAGCGAATATTATGGAAAAGGAAGGGGTCCGAGAGAATGAGGAAAGCGTTAAATGGAGAGGGAAAGAATGCCGCAACTCGAGTGCACAGCTAAGCCCAAAAAAATGGGTGGGATCTCGCAGCGAACAAATTAAATATTTTTTTAATCCTGCAAAAATGGCTTCGGTTGTTAGGTGAATCGCTTTGGTTGCGATGCTTATGCGATGACGGTTCTTCCTTATATATAAGGAACTACAATAATCAATCCTTAAAGGTAGGAAAGCGCGATTAAGAAAGATTCGACTTCTTAAAAGATTTGCCATTGGCTTTTGCGTTGTCTTAGGTTAAGCACGAGCACAGATAACGCATTTATGAAGAACGTTTCTTACAATATAGTTTTTGGGAGTAAGAAAGGTCAGTCTTATTAAGTCTACCACCTACACGCAAAACTTTTTCTGAGTCAATGAAGGAAGATAAATGTAGTAGATTCGGCGTCGAAAGTAGGCGACCCTCACTTTGATCGCTCACAACTCGTTCAAAAAAAATTCCAGAATGTTCTAGCCGAGTACACGTGAAAGCTTAAAGTCTCCCGAATAGATCGATATGTATATTATTGTTATGAATTTTTTTTACAATAGCGCTGATGTAAAACGTACCGGAAAACAAGGTTTTGCAGGTACATTATTTAGACTTAAACTTTCGAGGATTCCCAAAACGAGCTGAAGATGTTTAAAATGCAACGCAGTTTTCTTAATTTCGCAATATGAAATTGTTTACTATTTACAGACTGTTATTTACAAACACATCATCTTGGAAACAAATAATGACAGGAAGTTGTTTTATGTCTTGAAATGAGCAGTTTTGTAAATTGATGAAGCATACTATAAAAAAATTAAATAAGATCAATATTTAGCGAAACTATCCTTAACGAATATTTCCGGGTTCAATGAGAGTAGCTACCGTATAAAAAGTTTTAGAAAAAAAGTATACATTTCACAGTAGGGACCTCATCAGCAAGGGGAAACCGGCTCACCCTTAGGTTCACATCTGGGAGGCAAAAAAGGCAGGGAAGTCTCAACATCTTACAGGTATAATAGTATGAAGCTTCGGCATATTTCTGAATACGTCTTTTTCCATTATTAAACAAATAATTGTTTATAAAAAAATGTTGCTGCACCACTTTTGATTACTTTTTGGCCATTTTTAGTACTTTTATGGCATAGAAGTGATTGTAATTGATTAAAAATATGTAATATGCTTTTTATCAATAAAAAAATAGTTTTTAAAATATTTTCCATAACACAATCCTGTCATTACTGTTTTTGAGCATGAAAACAACTTCAAGATGTAAATATTCCTAATTTAATGTCAAGGAAGTAAAAAATTGGAATTTGTAAGGAAAAACCTTATTCCTTCGACTTCTTTCAGACTAATTATTCAGTATTGTACAAAAATAACGTTTCGAAATCCAACTGATCTCCTCATCAGATTGTCTATTATAAAATATGAACAGTTAGAAGCATATTGGGCAAAAAATAAAACATAATAGTAAAATTAATGAAATAGTAAATTAGGGTACCTTTTACATTACGCAGAATTTAACCGTAGTTTGTTAGTATATTATTTTTGAACCAATTATATATATATATATATATATATATATATATATATGCATAGATAAAATCAAAAAATTTAGGACGTATTAAATATGCGTTCTTAATATTACTAGAAATGCTAATTTTTTTAAATAAATAGAACCTGTAATATATTAAATATATTATTTGAAAATAAAATTAAAATATGTATTTATGAGAGTAGATGCTAAGTTGGAAAATCTATTAATGAGTTTCTGATAAAGGTGTAAGTTTACCTTTATGATGAAGAAGTATGTGGAAATTAAATAAATTTTGATTATACGAAGCCCAAAATTTTCTACATAATAGTTAAATCAAAAATTAAAATTATAAGAATGGCGGGGTATGCATCCTCCGTCTCCTTCTTAAGGTATGAGCATCTGCTATATTGAGAACATTTATCTGAAGGATGGTGCCTTGGCACATGCATAGTAACCTTTCTAAAAGATCATAGGCGTAAGAACTGGCAATACTATATGATAAAATATATGTGATTGAATAATAATTTAATAATCAAAAGGTATGAAAATCGAAGTGGTATAGAAATTAACAGATAAACGTAGATAGATATAATCAGACGCGAGATAGAAGTGGACTTAACATAATGAGTCTAAAATCATGTTGTAAGATTCATGGAAAAAGTCTAAATGATTTACTTTGTTGAGACATTTTTCGCCTGCTTCTTTAATGAGAAGCATATCGGCAAAGGCACGCTTATAATAATTAGGTTAAATATGGAGGATTTCAACCTCATACACTTTAATGGCAGTTTGATCCCTATTATAGCATTGAACCAAATGTTTAGCTGCAAGTTTATGATTTTTTCCACATGGTTAATGTTATTTTTATATTTCTTCATTCTAATGGGGGAGGGGGGCGTTTTGTTTTTCCTACATAAGTCCTGCCACAGTGACACGAGATTTTATAAACTACGTTACATTGATCTAAAGTATCTAATTTATGTTTTCCTAATTTGAAAATTTATTTAACTTTGAATCAACTCTAAAAACAGTCTTTATTATAAATTTGCTCAATAGTCTTTTAAAATTTTGTGATATTGCCGTTTAGAAAGGGATGGAGATGATCTTTTGTTTAACTTCAATAATTCCATCAATATTTGGGGTGTTATTAAAAGCTTGGTTTTTCTTTAAGTCTAACTCAAAAAGTCTTTTGTTTATATGGTTCTCTACGAACTCATGAGGATGGTTGTTATAACCTAAGTATCTTTTAATAATCTGTAGTTTATCTGAGTGGAAAGTATTATCAGATAGCAGAATAGTGACACCGAGAAGGTTTTTAACAATCCCTATTTTATGTTGAATAGGATGTGTGGATGAAAAATTAAAAAGTTTTCCGACATAAGTTGCTTTCCTAAATCAATTCTTGATAATTAAACTATTATTGTCTCGGCAAAGTTGTAAATTTAAAAAGTTATCGATTTTTTGTTTTCAATATCACAGGTGAATTGTAATCTGCTGTGGTGAGAATTAAACTGTGATACTGTAAAATCAATTTTATCTACAGGACGAATAAGAAAGGTATCGTTTACGTAACGAAAGTATACCGAAAGTTGAAAACGCAATTTTCCTATAACATGTGTGTGATGTCATTCTATGCCTTCAGTAACCAGATCCAAAGGAACGCTAGTGAAGAGTGATGAGACGTCTGAAGAAGCCATGATATAGCCATCAGTAATTTTTGTTTTGTTAATGTTATCTTTATAAGTATGTGAATTTTTAATAGAATATTTATAGGTAGGTAAGATGTCAGAAAACATTGATAGATTCCTTGTTAAAAATATTACATTAGCAAATAACTTTTTAAATTCCAATAAAGACTTATTAGTGATTCGAGCGGACAAGGGTAATGCTACTGTAGTGATGGATAGACAAGAATACATATATAAGGCTTATAACATTGTTAATGAACCCAACACTTATGAAAAGATAGATATCGATCCCTTAAAAAAATTACAAAAGGAAACCTTTAAATTAATTAATGAATGGAGAATTACTAAGTACAAAATTACATTTATCATCATTTTTGGAAATATTCTATTTCGGCGAAGAAATGTTTTTATATTTTTTCCATCTAAGGTTATTTACCTTAGTAAACTGTACAAAAACATTGAAAATAAATTTTTGTCCCGCAAACAAAAAATTAAAAATTTCAAACTTTTTAATTGACTTGCCCAATGGTGAGAACTTTTTGAATTTATTGGTAATGCCATAATTGAAAAAAAAAAATAGAAAACACCTACTTGATCACTGCTTTTGTCTCTCCTTTATTTATTGATATCCGAGCATTCTTCGTACGATTCAGTATCGCTGTGGCTGTTGCCCACTTCAATGAAAATGCTTTCAATTTTTTGTTGTATATAGAGTTCCTCAGCCGATATCTTTCATCTTTCTGCGCATGCCTCACACATTTCGTCCATGAACTTCCATCAACATGTTTTGTGGTATGCAGACATAAATTTTGAACATCCTAAGTCTGAAATGTTTTTTTAATATTTTGCCACATAATTCTGCACGTATGCCCAAATCAATTCAATGCGATTGAATTCGCAGTGGGTTACCGGTAGCTACATAAGTTTCACGTCACCTTCCCAAATATCTTTAGCAGTTCTTTCTAACAAATATTTTTTCGGGTAATGGTAGGGATGACATTAAACTAAAAGTTCCTGCTTCATCACATGAGCGCACGAAGACGCGTGCTCTGTCAAAGGAACTTTGCACTTTGCAGACAAATCTATGATACCAGCATTTCTCCATGATTGTACAGGATTTATTTATTCAGGATCAAACATCGTGTGATACGTTCTTTGATCAAGGACTATTACCAACTTTGAGGGTATTATGCCTTCTGAACCATTCCGTATAGTGCTTAGAGTTTATTTCATTGTGGTAATTCTGGTTATTTTTTTTTTGTGATTAAGCAATTCAGTTTCTCGGGAAGTAATCCATCTTTACACCTAATATGTCAGATAATCAGCCTTTGTCCAGATCCAAAAGGTGTAGCGAAACCGCCAAGAAAACCAACAATTTCCCGAACTATATTTCGGTAATAATGAAAATTAGAAAACTCTTTTTCTTTAAATTGCTCGACCCAAAAATACTGTCGAGTATGATTTTTTTCCACATAAATTTTTATCCTCGTAAAAGATATTGTAGCCAAAGTCCCTATAATATTTTATTTTCCGAAGGTACTCAGCATCTTGCGTGGTTAGTTCAGTGCTTTTCGTCCAATAGGCTTCCTAGAAAGCTTTGCGTAAGAAAATGTCATGGCTTTTAACCAGCGCCTGAGTATAGAATGGCTAAATGTAGGGAGATCGTCGACATTTTCCGCCAGTTTCTCATACAAAGAGCTGTCATCTATGGAAGCAGAGGAACTGCTTTCCAATTTTCCAAGCTGGTCATCCTAAGAAATAAATAATAATCTGATAAATTACGAAGAAACTATTTTTCAATTGAAAAATCATATGAAAATTGTATTCACCGTTGTAAGAACTTCTCGACTGATATCATAATCGTCGAATGCTTCCACCACCTACAGCTTTGTTTATGACAATTGCGCGATTGTAGGTACTCCTGGAAAAATAACAATATCAAAAATTATAAAATTGTTACGAGCAACTGTAATGACAAATATTGAATTGAAAAAACTTTTTTTTTTAACCAAATAGTTTAATCATCGACCAAAAAGATGGGTTGTAACTGTAAATGTATTTTAATAAGAATAAATTAATTTAAAATAAAAATAATAATAATACAATTAATAAATTTATTTTATGACAAAAACAAAAATTTTGATAAAAATATATCAATTTTTAACTAAAAGAGATACATTTTCAACGAAAAATAGAATAGTTTCATTTTCCGTAAAAAAAGGAATTTTTAACACAGGAAAAAATATTTTTTAATGTAAAAAAAAAGATTTTTCACCAAAGTAGTTTAATTTAAATTTAAAAAGAGTAAATTTCCAACAAAATAGTTACATTTTCATTAAAAGAAATGAATTGTCAACCAAGAAGATTAATATTTTACCTCAAAAGACGAATTTTGAAAAAATGGAGCATTTTTTAACAAAAGAAATCAATTTAAAACTCTAATGAATATATAGTAGTCGACTTGTCGATGGTAAATCAAAAAGAAATTTCATAATTCAGAAATGTGGTACAGAAGTACAAGTGAGGCAAATATAATTGAACGACGAAGAAAGTGAATCAGAAGCGTTGATGACGCGGGATAAGTAACATATCAACGGACAGTGATACACTATTTCGGCTACAAATCTGGTGAACGAAAATTGATTTAAAAGAGAAATAGGAAATACTTGAAATTAAGGCCATCGGATGAAACACAAAAAAAACTGTTTGTTTTCAGTAGACTGGTTCTTTTTTGAACCTGGATTTTTGGTGGAGTTTACATAGTTGTAGAATGTACCTCTTTTTGATATTGGACGATTATTGGCGACATCTGTGTTTAATAAATGCAAGAAGATAAAAAGCTAGTCAACCCGAAAACTGCAAAATAAAATATTTCTTTTAACGCTATAAACTAAAGGCAACCAAAGGAAGAAGATTTTAGAAACTTTAACAAACTACAAGCTGAGGAATGACCATAAACGAGAAACTCACTTCATCGTAAGATCAGCACTAAATGGTATGTGTCAAAAGAAAAACAAATATATGTATGAGTGAATGAAAGTCTGATAAAATAATAATTAATGCTGTGATCAGTGTGAAACAATGTTTACTAAAGGTATCGAAGTTTGAAATGTCATTGTTAATTTCATTTGCCCTATATATGTTGGAATGATAACATCTTATTGAAACTTCCAATAGCCATTGAGCAAATAAATTATGAAATAAAAATTTAGTCATTAAAAATCAATTTCTAAGTTTCATGAGCGAATCTCAAATCGGTAAAAGGCGAACTTTGCGCTCACGAATTTAATTCTTATACTCGTAAAATAAAGTTAGATTCATTTAACTGATATAAATGTCTAAGTTAAGAAAACCTCCTAATGAATGTGATTCATCACATTATGAATCTTTAACAAAATTAATTTTCAACTATAGAGATTAATTTTATGCCAAGAAAGACAAATTTTCATCGAAATACATCAATTTTCAACTAAAAAAGATAAATTTTCAACAAAGAATTTAATAGTTGCATTTTCAGTAAAAAAAAATGTATCATCAATTGAAGCTGAGGGGCGGGGACGAAACGAAAGTCCCTACAGTGAAAAAACGCACGACTCCGCCGTCTTTAGCAAAAAGCAACGAATTTTCTTGTGCGAACACCTTCAGAAAACTAATAGTTCCGAACTTATCCTTGGACATTCCAGTAGTTGTGCACCATTGCTCATTATAATACCTACCCGCTCATTTGCTGTTCCTCTTTCAAAATCAATGAAAATAGACGTTGAATCTATAATTATTACGTTAAAGAAATCCCTGCATGCACACTTTGGCATTTTAAAAACTAGAAAGACTTTTCTATAGGAACCATGCATGAGGCTCGATTTTTCTTTAAAACCTTATTCACAAAGAACTAACTGAAATCAATTTGTCTTATGAATTCTTATAACAGAGATCACAGTGGTTCAGAAGTTCAGTTCATGTAAAAAAGGGATTTTTTTCGAAAACCGGTGTTTAAATAAAATCTTTGCCGCGCACGCTTTTCATAAAATCCATTTTTTAAATTTGAAACTTGATATTCCAATTTTTCTGAAAAATAAAAGAAGATATAAAAAATGGCTAAAAAATAAAATTTTCTCATGATAAAATTACTACAAAAAGATTTTAAAATGTACAAACACATATGGATATTGCAGTCACTTTATGTAAGTACTAATTGAAATTCACAAATTTGAAACTTTTTTTTAATACCATAAAGAATACGAAATCATACTTATAATAATACAATAAAAATTTTGAGAACAGTCGAAAAACGATTTCTCGCCGGTTGTGTTAATGACGTTGGAAACTAGAGAGGTCCACCAAACGTAAACACCCAGGAGCGTATGAGCGTACCATTTCCGGTGAATTTTTCTGCGTAGTAACAGATGTGTTGAAATCTCTTTTTCTAATACGGAGACAAGGGTAAACTAAATATTTAACGGAAATGAGGGGAAAAGTTTGCTGTTACACTTTAAAATAAATATTTTTCCTGCTTACGTACTTGAAACGTATGCGGAACGTTGAGCATCTTGTTTAATATGAGAGCTTTCTGTTGAATAATCGGTCTGGATACTGAATCACCTCTGTCGCACACTTGCTTAAGCCATTCAAAGACAGCAGTCTATAAAAGCACATCACTATTTTGCAACAAAACACCTTGAAAAACACATGCCAGCACTTGACAGTTTAAAATCACAAACCGTTGTAGAGCGAAGATAGTTTGGGTAAGTATACATTAGCGCCACCAATTTTGAACCATGATAGGGAATTTGAGTTTCAATGAAATATTTACAAGCAATCTTATAGTAAATAATTAATTTCAAACTGTAGTAGAACATTTGTCAATAAAGTGACTTGATATTCACTGCTATTGTTCATTAAAATTGCTCCAGCAATAACTTCGAGATACACAAGAGTTCGCGTATCCAGTGGCGCTGTTGTCAAGATCAAAGAGGTACTACACAGGTATATTCGATTGCACAAAATT
>JAUELO010021595.1:0-20470 GCA_032357855.1 Amphibolips quercusostensackenii
CCTTATCTCATACGTTATCATACATTATTTGTATTTCATTATGCTGATTATCTGCCATTATTATTACGCACAATTAAGAGCGAGGATCATTATTTTTAAGCAGTATTGCGCATAATCTTTCTATTATTAAATAACATTTTTTCTATATAATCAGATCTATCCTTCCTTAGTTCCCTTTTATGTAACTTCTTTACCATTCGCTTCTATCATATTTCCTCTTTACATTTATATTATATACTTTTCTTTTTTTAATTATTCTATGTCTACCTCTAATCAACTCCACCTCAAGTTTTTCATCATCTACGCTGATTAGATTTTTCAACCTCTGCCCCTAAATATCTATTTTGATCCTAACACGTTTATTTATAATATATAAGGAAAGATATATATGGGTGTCCTAAAAGTCTGAAAACACCTGAAAAACTTTCCAGTTAAAAGATGATTTAAAAGGGTCAGGGTCATTCTGCTAGCATCTTTCAACTAAGAATCCAAGGATAACCATTAATTTGACCTTAAACTTGACATTCAAGGTCAGTCAAAGCCCAGCTTTGTTTTTTAAAGAAGGAATTCCTATTTTTGGCATTGTCAATCGAAAGAGCGGGAATTTTTACGTTCAAATACATGGTGACCTCTTGTTTGAATTCAACATTGATTTTCATGGTAATTTTAAGGCCAACTTTGTGTTTATGAAAAGAAAATCTTATTTTTGACATTGGCAATCAAAAGGGCGGAAAATTTTACGTTTAATACATGTACTCAGGTCGTACGTCAGGTGTGACTTTGCACGTCAGCTTAAGGTGATTCAAACTTAAACAAGGTCCGGCTTGGGTTAGCAAGATAGCTCTGTATTTTCTCAAGTCAAGGTCATTCCTAGAGTAACTTTCAACGAGAAATATAATAGTAACCTTTAATTAATCATTGAACTTGACCTGCAAGGTCATTTTAAATTCAACTTTGTGTTTTAAAATGGGAACCCATTTTTTTGACACCGGCATTCGAAAGCACGTGATATTTGCTTGCATTTATTATGTAGTATGTCTTGTTTTATTTTTATTTATACATATAATTTCAAATCTCGCGCCACTAAGTTTTTTCTATCAATATCCACTCTAGAACATTCACTTCTCATGATGTATTGTATTAACTTTTGCCTTGAAATTTGTTTATGTAACGATTTCGAAAAAAAGAACAGATTTTGAATTTTTATTTACAGATGGCTGCCATTCTTATAAAAACATATGCGTACTAAAAGCTAGTGTACTAGCGTCACGCTTACGATTCATAAAAAAAATTAATGAAATCATTATTTTATTTGATTTTTTTCTCTGAAATAATCACTGAAAAATTAACTTAAAGCGACGTTGCAATTTCAAAAGTCATATTAAAGTGGTAATTGAACAAGCATCAAAACCTAATTTTTTTTCTTGTACAAAAAATTTATATTGGTCTTAAGTGCTGTAGCTCACGAGTAAAGACGTTGTTAGAGCTTTTACATAGAAATACCAGGTTACTATTTTGGTCATTTTTCAAGCGTTTATTTGCGTTAAAAGAGTCCTTCCTTCTGATCAACATTTGGATAAGGTCTAGTCTGTAGACTTAGTCAAAATCCAAAATCTCATTGAAAGAGAAAGAATGTCACTTCTCATGATAAGAATCTGACGTAAAGTGGCGCTATTGTACAGGGCAGTAGTAAATCTTTTTAATAATACATTCAGGACTAATAGGCCTAAAATGCAGTCTTGACTGCTAAAAAATCGTTACAAAGCTTAATGGGTTCGGCACTATCAGGGATCTAGCTGAATCAGACACAACAAGATCAGTATGGAATAAGAAAAACTAGTTGGATTGTTTGTAATAATTTACCAAAGATTCGCACAACTTCATATGCCGGCTTCCTCAAGAGCAAGAATTAATTAAATCGTCTGTTTATATCATACTAAAGAGAGCAAACTTTTATCCTTTTAAAGTAGCACTACTTTACAAGTTGAATGAAGACGATTCCGATTGCCGCGTTGAGTTTTTTGATGATACGATAACAAGCATAGTTAAAAATCCTAACTTCCCATTAAATATAGCCTTCTCAGACGAGGCAATACTATAAACTATAAGATTATGCTACGGAATCAAATAGTCGCTGCAATAAAAGAAATTGCTGAATATAGCATTAAGGGCACATGGTTTCAACAGGACGGCGAAGCACCTCACTATTAACAAGACGTTCGCGCCTACTTAGATAAGGTGTTTTCTAATCAGTGAATAGGACAGAGACGCACAATCAAATGGCCAGTAAGATCACCTTATATGACATCTCTAGATTATTTTAATATGTGTTACCTAAAAAATCGGGTATACAAATCAAAACCCTAAACTTTAAACGAATTACATCAAAGGGACATAAATAGTTGGTCCTTATCAACATCAGTTAGCTTATTGGAAAAAAGTAAATGAAGAACAATTTCAGCAGTTGAGATAAAGAAATTGTGACATTATGCTCACGTTGATTAGTGCCGCCACAGAGGTATCACGGAAAATTGCGTAGTGCGAGAGATAGATGCAAAAGTGTGATGCAAAAGAGTAAAGGACTCATGTTATTGCTCTGAAAGACACCTCTCTGCAAGGTGAGGCTGTTTGTTCTTACACGATAATTGCCAGATGATGCGGTGATTCTAGTTCTCCAAAGGAACACCATTCTCTCCATGCATCTCACTATATGTGGATAAACTTTCATGCTTTTGAATAGACAGATGATAAGTTTATGAGAGGTTCAATCAAAATCTTTCCGGTAATCAATCCAGGCTATTAGCAGGACGGTCTAATGGGTTTCTGCGTCTTTGCAGACGCACCTGTCAATTAGTTGGTTTTCTGGACATCCTGCTACACCTTTTTTTGGAGCCACAATGTTGGTACATCTTCCTTCACACAGGCCTCATTCTTCGAACAATCCTGTCGTTCAACACAGTTGTAAAGATCTTATTAAATGTGTTAAATCAAGTTATTGGCCTATAATTTTCTGGGTTAGACAAGTCGCTTTTTTTGGTAGAAGTATGGTGCGCCCTCATGCCTGCCACTGTGGAATAGGCGTTTCCGATTTTAAATGTAAGATGAATATGCGGCCCAGATGTTAGTGTATAGAAGTGAACTCTTTCTACCAGGAGTTCTTAATAACATCTAGTCTTGCAGCATAAAAGTTCTGTGTGCCCCTAAGTGCTTTTTTCACCTCTTCGGCAGTGATTAGTGGGCATTCTTGCTCAGATGTTATGAGGTCGGCGCAAAACACCTTAAAGCGTATTACTTTCTTAATTCCAGTGTTTCCAGAATCTTGTATACCTCTCTTTAAAAAGTTTTTGTCCCATTTGGCTTGGGTAAATTTTTGACGGGAACAGGGAGATCACTTAAGAGGCGCGACGAGTCATCGAAAAAATGTTAATTCTCCTTGATCCACATTTCCCTCTTTTGTATTCTTCTCCTTGCGTCAGATAAGACTCTAATTGTGTCAACAATGTGCTGCATGATTGTCAGCAGCTTTGACTCATACTAAATGCATTCTGTCTTGCCTATTTAATATTTTTGTTTGGTAAATGCAAGCGCCTTTTAGCTTTTCGAACCATCGTTGGTTTCAACCCTGACTTTGAACAATCAAAACAAAGCTGTCGCAGCAATATAAACAGAGCCATTTATAGTCCAGAGGTCGAACTCTTCCGAGATATCCTCACGAAGAGAGGTATCCATTTTAGCTAGTTCTTAGAGCTTAGAAGAAATCTGGATGTTAATGTTACTTTTCACATTGAAATCAATATCATCTCTCGGGAGAAACCTGGTTTCTGCGTTTAGTCCGAATGTCGCTTACTACTCTTTGACTGCGGCTTGTTTATGCAGCATCTGGGGAAGCGTTCCGCGTCTATATCTATGTGTCCGCAGGTATTTGGCTTTATTTTGCAAAGACATTTGCGTAAAATGCTGAAGCTCTGAGTGTTTCAGGCACCACAGAGTGTGCATACGCGCTATGAATCCTTCGTGGACGGGCAGTTAGAGATTCACCATTCATTCTTCACCATTCCCTTTTTCCTCTTCGTAAATACCTTTTATTTTGCACACACCCTATCACATTCTCTTTAAAATCCCCTTTAAAGCGTACTATCTCTAACTGCTCCTGATACTTTTTATAGCCTCTATCGTCTAGTTCAACCTCTCTCCCATCGACACATCTTCCACAACTTGCCGTTTGCCGCTCTTCCCTCTCATCCACAACCCTAATGGCTAATGGTCTGATTCTACCGTCCCTCACACTGCTTATCTCTCTGCCTGCTCCCACCATTGCATATTCATGACTATATGGTCTGTCAAGGATTCCCCTACCTCACTAACATATGTGTATTCTCCCTCTTCATCCCCTGCTATTATACCATTCGCTTCCGCCCATCCTTTATTTTTCACCCAGTTCCTCAGAATCTCTTCCTCCTTATTTATAATTTTAATTTTCTATTTATTTTAAAGCACTTCCTTTTCCTGTAAGGGCCCTGTTTCCGCCTTATCATCGCATCAAAGCCTTCACTCAGTACAAATATACCCTACTCTCATTTTCCTATCTAGTCTTTCACCTTTTCTTAAATTCTTTTTATCCCATCCTTATGGTACACTGTCACAAACTTACGCGTTGCTACTCCTATCTTTACTGACCTCATTTGGACGCCCTCCCTCTCCTTCTCTCAATGAAATTCTTTCTCAAATCTATCCTTAGCCCCCGTTATAATTTTCCTACTCGCCGCTTTCTTCTTCTTTATTTTGATCACGTTCTGGAGGCACCACCTATACCTTCTTAGCAGCTTTGGTAATTTTCTATCTCATTTCTTACTCTCTACCTACGTCTTAGCCAGTCCCACAATATCAAATTTCTGTATACACCTCTAGAACTCCTCATATTTTCTCTCTAACCCTGCTACGTACCAGTACAGTACCTTTACTACTTCTTCACCATGCTATACCCCACCCTTTGCTTTCTACGAATCAAATTCTCCCTGCACTTCTTCTAGAATCTCTTTCTCCTTGTCTTACACCCACATATTCTTGTCTACTTTTTTTTATATCCTAGCCTTGCCTTTTTTTATTCACTTCTCTTTGCTAGCCCTATCGTTTATCATTCTTAGCACTTCCTTATCCTCCCTCCTCAAATCGTGATCGATGAAAAAACACTTATCCTTTATCCTAGTTTTGTTTTGCATTACCCAACTTTTCTGCTCAGCTCGCCAACTATACAACCACGACTACCTTCTCCTTTCTCCATTTTGGTCTAAATTCTACTACCTTATCTTTAACACTTCCTATGCTCTGTAGCAGTGCTTTATTTCTTCTGCATTTCTTCTCTCTTCTCTCCATTCTCAATGCCATTGCTCTTACATTTTCCCTATTCACCCTCCCCTCTTCATTCCTACGCTCGCGCACTTTCTTTTCTATCATCTTCTCTACCCTATTTGAAATACCTTTCTGTGCGCTCTCCCACCTCTCACCTACATTCATGTCCAACTGGCCCTTAACCTTCTCAAGCCTTTTTCCGACCTTGCCTTCAAGAAAATAAACTCCTCTTCCATCTGTTTCTCTTCAACTTCTTTGGCCTTCCTTTTTAACACCACATCTCGCTCTCTCTCTCTCTCTTTCTCTCTCTCGAATCCTTCTACTCTCTGCCTCAACTCTTTCTTTTCCTCTTCCCATTTCTTGTCTCAGTTCTTAAATCTCTCCTAGCAGCATCCCTAGTACCTCCTTCTCCGACTTCTCCATTTTTTGTGGAGGTGACCTGCGTGTCCTACTGCTCGCCTTAGAAGGACTTTCTTCCACGCTTTTCTCTGTACTTTCTTAGCTATTTAGCTTGCTGTTCAAAAGTTATAAGAGTTGAGGTATAAAATGACCTATTGTATTGAGTTATGAATTATTTAAACAAATAATTTACTTTATTTTATGCAAAAAAATTTAAGTGATACACGAGCGAATACACTTCAAATCATGCAGGCTGGCAAGTGACACATCGAGGCTTTTTTTGCCAGGGAAATACGCTTTTGTACGTGAACAATAACTTAAAACGTATTTATTTAAATGAGCATATTAATATTTATATATATTTCATGAATATTTCTGAATTTTAGATGTAAAATGAGTTTTTAGCGAATCTCACTTCAAAAATAGTGCTATTTATTAACTTTTAAGATATTGAGGCTCTTCTTATTTCACTTTATCTAGACTTTTGCACTCTTTTAAAAACAACTAGCAATAAAAAAGTAATGAATAACAGTCGAGTTATAAAGACTTAAAAATAACTGTTTAAGGGATCCGCGTTTCCTTATGAAATTTAAAAAAAATAATAGGAAGTAATATAGTCTACTTACTTGAAACTTCTAATACGATTTCTTCTGCTTTTCTCTATGAAAAATGATTCTTAATTTTCTTGATTATTGTTTGTTAAGATTCTTTAATTTTCTTAAAGCATATGAAAAGAAAGAATAAAAAATTCAAAAGTAATTTTGATGAAATAAGAGTTAAAACGTAACACTCGTACTTCGTGTTTTTTTGGCAGACAATTTTAAATAAATACTTATTTTCTGAGCTACCTTGCAATACAAAGCTACAATTCTTCCTTCAGACTTTATTCCTTTTTTCGCGTCGTTATGCTGAATATATCTATTCTGTTAAAAGAATTTGTATTTAATAAAACAAAAAATTGCTAATTGTTTATTAACTTTTTTGTGAATTTTGAATGGTTATAAAAAACCGGTAGAAGCAACCTCAAGTACGCTGTACCTGTCACTAATCTTCACCTTGTTCAGAACACCGTGTTCCATAGTGGAAAAAAATGACGACCTTGATTCAAAACAAATTATAAATAATACATTTATTGACACAAAATTATGAGATTAATGTTCCTTAGTGTGGTTTCTGACATAATATTTTTCGCTGACAATACCAAACTTCTAAACAAAAAAAGAAATATAAAAAATGTGTATACGTTATGCCTGTTGCAATTTGTTATCACGATGCTTTAAAAAATTAAATAGTACTTGTTAACGACGAAACTTATACAGAAATCATGCATGCATTAGGATTTGACAAAATAACTATTTTAATCGACTAGTTCGGCATAACGGATACAATATGTCTCAAATTGTTTGAAAAACTGATTATTTAAAGGATCCTTTTTCAAAATTGGTTTAATCACGTCGGCAATGTCTCTATGGATCTGTATTTTAACTCTTCCAAAGGGAACTTGAAGGTCATCTCTATATGCCAGAAGCGGTAACAAGTATCCATCTATAATTTTTCCAACGACGTAATTATCCAATATTCCCACAGCATGAAATTTTCCAAGAAAAGGGCAAAGTGTGTTGTGAAAAGTTTCAAAATGTCTAACGGTATACAGTTGAATGGGAGAAGGATGAACTGCAGATTCTTTATGTATTGGAGATAATTCTGAAAAAAAGTTTTGATACTAAATAAGGTATTTTATTTATAATTGAGGTAAGCTCATAAATTATAAACCTTATTTTATTACGAAAAAAATTTCTGATAAGAATTTTGATTTAAAAGTGTGAAAATTCTTTTTTAAAGATTGACTAGATGATGACGAAAAAAAAAATCATTTTTAATGTTTGTTTTGCATTTTTTGAACTCATAAATACTTCGAGAAATATTTGGTTATTCTGCGCGTGATTTTTAAGATTTTCCGGTTTTAGTTTTTTTACACATTTTTTTTACACTTCCGTCTATGATACACTATTAAAATTATTTACAGTTCATAAATTCTTTTTTCAAGGAATCATGCAATTCACCAAAAAATTATAAATGTTGATAACATTAAAACAAAGTCCCTGATTGAAAGCTTCAAATTTTTCCACCGAAAAATGCCCTAATAATAAAGGTATTTAATATAAAAAACTATTTAACAATAGAGAAAATAGGCTTTAAGAAAATAATTGGATTACAGCAATTTCTAAACCCCTCGGTATAACGCACTTCTAATTATAGATGCAATCATATTTACCAATGGGATCAGGGAGCACTAATATGATAAAACATAGAATACTAATCTCGTACATTTTTTCATATAAAGGAAACCCCTAATAAAATTTTCAATAAGAGTGGATATCAATGAATCTTTTTCCAAATTGTTCCGCATTAACATTTCCCTATTTTATACTTTAATGTACATTAATTACATTTTATCATGCTGCTTATCTTACAAAAGAGTCGCAAATGTATTCTAGATTTATGACATTATTATTGTACAATTTAGGCCAAACACGGTTATCTATTACGCAGTACACTATCCTCTTTTAATTCTCATTCGTTGTCCGTAGATCTCTTTCTCCTGATCTCTTCCACTATCTGCTTGTAGAATTTTTTTGTACCTATACAACTTAATCTTTATTCAAATTTAAAAAAAAACTGATAATATGATATTTAGTTTCAAAATAAAAAAATTAATCATTTTTATCGTCATCTGTGCCAAGTCTGTTATTTTAAATCTATCTCGGCTCATCCTCATAATCACGCTTCTAACCCACCTTTTTTCATTTTTCTGTATTCTTTTTACCTTAACTTTTTACCGTCTTAATTTCCATCCACCAACCCTTTCTTCCTCCTTCTATTTATTGATCTGTTCTTTTTTGATTTCCATTTAAGTAAACCCATTTTATTCTATTTACTTTTATATGTCTTTTTTTAACTAAATTTTGACTATCAAATCTCTACTATCTGCTTCGTCGGGAAGTTTCAAAATGACGATATAGTTTTTAAAAGACATTGAATTTCTAACAGTATACCGATAAGTACATGAGAAATCAAAGATTATTTTGCTAATACCTTCTACCAAAGATAAGTAGAAGTAATAACAGATTTGAATTAATTGTAATAAGGCATTTTATAAAAATATAAGGATTAAAAAGTTAATAATCTTTCAAATCGTAATCAGATTAAATTTTTTCATTTGATAGTAGTTGTTAGTAGTTGTTTAATGCAATATAAAAAGCGTAATAATTTCCTTATCGCTCTGTGTTATCAGAATATCTTTATTGTGCAAATTTTAAATTTAGAAAGCTTAATATTCTTAGAAATAATCCTATCAAAATATAAAATTTCTTTAGGTTTATTGTATGGCTATTATAAAAAGAAATTCTGTGTTTATTTAAAATCAGGCTCTCCTAGCATGTATGATTGCAGTATGGTCTAAGGGTAGAAGAGCCTAGCAAACATTGTCTTGCTGAATCCCTGGGTTAAGGTTACTTTTGGACTAACGCCTGATTGTAAATTGAGATAGATATGACCTACGAAACACACAAGGACTAAGAAACAGGCCTCCGTCTGTGTAGTGTCCTACGAACGGATATTTATTAAGTCTCTTACTAAATGTGGCCACCGCGCTAAGTCATGGGTGTAGAGTGACCGTGCCCATGGTACATTAGCACTTTGGGTTACAGAGGTATTCTTACGGCCTCTTAGAGATACCAGAAGACCTCATCGAGTAATCAGTCTTATCCTTGCACGCGAGTATCTGCAGGGACCTCTTATTTTCCTAGGTACTTGTAAGAACCTAAAGTGGTGATGGACGCCGTAAAGTACCTAATAATTGAACAAAATAACATCCAGGCCGAGAAAGTTAAAGCGGCATTATAAAAGAAAGCGATGAGATGCAACCAGGCAGAGAACATTCCTGGATGGAAGCTCATATCAAAGTGATCAACAGGAAAGACCTTTTAAGGCTAGTAAAGTTGCTGGCTTAGATTCCTAGTGTATGCGTAGAACAAATAGGAGTACTTAAAAGTATAGTTATTTAAAACTTAATATTATTAAAACGGGAGGATATAAGGTTATTAATGTTGGGTCAAGTAGTCAAGCCACCCAATCTATGATGACTGCAGAGCCAGGAGTGGTCGAGAGTTTCAAGAATATTTAATGTAGGACTCACTATAGGTTAAAGAGGAACAATATAAAAATATTTTCAAAAAACGAAGTTACATCCCTAGACAAAGCGCTGTGTTTTTTTTTTAAGTTGAAGGAGACAACAAAAGGTTGAAATTTACACTAGATGTCACCTCTTAGTATAAATATAATTTATATAAACCTTTAGGACGCTAAAGGAGCATCAGCTATCTTAAGCAGATGTTTAACAGCAAAACAAATGGCTTTTGCCTTAATTCAAGAACTTTGGGCTTACAAGGCAAAAGTTAGATTATTAGGTTACAAGAGCAGACCACTGATTTGTGATAATTTTGTGGAAATTCCTAGCGCGGCAATTCATGTCAGAGGTAATATTAAACTCATTAGAATATTTAGGTGCTTTTCTAGAGACTAGGTGAAAATGATGATTAAGCACCATTTACGGACAGGCGCGAACCTAATGTGATTTGCTTAGCGTACCTATCATTTGACTCCAAGGCTCAACTATTTAAGGAATAGAAAAATTTGGTTAAATACTGCTGTATTAAAGAATGGCTAGTGCTTAACAGATGTAATGCTAATAGATATCATTTGACTTTTGCTACCTTTCTGACATCTAGATATCACGATGTAATTGATTTGACCTTATGTTTGAGAAAAATTTACAAAGTGCTTAAAAGATGACACGTATCGTCGGATATGTCTCTGTCTCATAGACCGATATGCCACTTTTTAACAGCCGAAAGACCTTAGGTTCGAAGCTATAGGAACCCTGAAGCAACTGACTAGGATACTTCTAGAAAGGATCTTAGTAGTTTGCCGGATGCTGTAATAGGCAAAATTGAGTCTATCAAACAAACAGAATTTGCATTTAGCATCCTGAAGGAGGTATGAACAAATCGTATGCGGAAATTGTCTTCTTCGTATTAAGAAAAAGGAAGGTATGCACCTTAGTGGAATCCTAGACTTAAGAACCTAAAGAAGGATACTCAATATGATAAAAGTAAATGCCGCAAGGAACTGATGGAAATTGTATTGTCAGAAAATCTAAGAATAGCTAAAATGTAGAGAACCCTGAGAGGTAACTAATCGTGTCAACTAAAGACATTTATATTGTCTTTGGGTGACAAATAAAAACTTTTCTCCTACAATTATAAATTATTTAATGTAATCTTTTAAACCAAACAATCTCCAAGGCAAAATGCAATTCCACTTACAGCCTTTTCTTCCAAACATAGTGTTGATGTTTTTTTTTTTAATTACTCGAAAATATGTATATGAGCCTATTTTTGGTTCATGATAAGTACTTTTCCGGTGCCAGGTATTTTTTGAAAAAGGGACTGTGAGCGGGATTTCATTTTGTAGCAGAAAAGTTTCAATTTTCAACATATGGTCTACAAATCAAGTCCAAGAAAGCAACTTAATTGTGACAGCTTTTAGAGCCAGAATAGAATATTCAAACATAGCTATTTCCTTTGTCGCTCTTTTGAAAATTAGATGAGTAATTGAAAAAATAAGCCATTTAAAGCTGCAGAATATAATGAAATATTTTCTGTAATAATTCAACAAATATTTTAGTTCTTAGTATGTCAAATGTGGAGGATATATCGGGCATGCTTAGTGGTCGGATAGATGTTAGTAGCATAAAAAGTGGTAAAGGCAATCTTATTTTTAAAGCTTCACTTCGTTCGTGCTGAATTCACTACAAAAAATTAGTGAATGCTTACTTAAAATCAGAAATTATAATAAAAAAACATCCTTATAGAAATAAATTTGCTTCTTAATAAGGCATACCTACTCTGAACGCTCTTGATGCGTTCACCTCCTGCATTAATTATAAAATCTGGCGATGTTAAGCAGCAATTTAAGTATTCACAGACAAAGAGGAGGCTTTCAGTAAGACACCAGCTTAATACATGTACGGTTATGCTGAACCACATAGAGTAATTGATACGGTAAACAGATAGGTGCAATTTATGTTGAAAAGCAGAACGGTACATAATTTGCCACGTGGTGATGAAGTAAAGGTCAAAGTCTTATGGGTAAGCGCACAGGCATAAGTTCTTTTGTCCACCTAGTGGGCGTTTGTCATTGATGGCCTGATTTCTGTTTTAAATCAATCGGCTTTTCACAATCAACGCTATGTATATAATGTAGCGATCCTAGTTACAGCAAAGAACAAAAAAAAACTTCGTAAAACTCACGCAGTCAGTGCTCAAAATGGTGAAGCAATGATGCAATGATTACCACTGCATGTTCACGCAATAGTAAAAGAGCTGGAATAGCTTATTAAGCCTCTAGCTGCCAAATAAGAAAAACCTAAAGTTCAAAACTCACGATTACTTACTGGGTATATACAATAATAATCAGACACTAATCAGTACATGGACATTTCGCCGTCGCACATTTTTGTGAGGACAATTACAGAAGCGAAGGGCTATTGAATTCTAGTGAGAGACAACCTGAGTGATGGTAAGGTGAAAGTTCTTTATAATATCAGTGAGTATATGATGTATGCGAGGAAAATGTTTTTGCTATGCAAACTGATTTTATTTTTAAGAAATTATTTTTTATTCAACCCTTTAACGTCATCTTATCTAAAAGAGGAAATAGCATCATAAAGGAAGAAGAGAAGAATTATTCATACCAGGATGAGCTAACAAGACAACTGGACACATTTCCGACAGTTTTCCAGGACAAAATAATAGCTATTGAAGCTTGTCTAGAAAAAATTTGTAATCAAAGTTATAATTGCCAGCACATTCACATTTGTTTCGACAGCCAAGCAACACTTACGCCTTCTACATCTGAATAGTATACTTGCAGACTAGTCTGGAGTAGCCCTTAAAATCTTCTTAAGGTTGCTGGTAAAAAAGTGGGTCAGTCTGACTTGGGTTGTTGCCTATGAAGATATTGAAGGTAATGGGAAAGCAGTTTCACAGGCTACGATAGAAGATTCACAGCCCCTGCTTCGTCCGAAACCCTACTTCAGTATCTCGTAGACACCAGGAGAAGAATATATTGGTAAAAATATCATCTACTCCTCCACCCTGCATTACCCACACCCTTATACTTGCTACGGAAGAAATTCCTCTGCACTTTCTTTAGCACCTCTTTCTTTGTCAAATCGTAATCGATGTAAACCTCTTTATTGTTTATCCTATTTTTCATCCGCATCACCCCCAACTTCTCCTTGCAGCTCCCCAACTTTGAATCACTACTTCCTTCTTCTTGCTCTCCCCACGTCTAACTGTTCTTACTTTTCCTTTAACCCTCCGTATGATCTGTAGCATCGTTTCCACGCCCTGCCTTTCTTTCCCGCACTTTAGCATCAATACTCTTATCACAATATTATTTCTCCTGTCTGCCTTCTTTCTTCTTTCTATTTTTAATTTTATTGCCTTTATCCTTTCCATATCCACCCTTCCTTCTTCATTCCTACGCTTGCGCACTTTCTTTTTCATCATATTCTCTATCCCATCCTAAATACCATTCTTTTCACCCTTCCCTATTTCGCCTACTTTTATGTCAGAATTGCCCTTAAACCCTTCAAGCCTGTCTTCCGTCCTTTTTTTCCAAAACCTAATCTTCTCTTTCATCTGGTTTTCTTACACTTCTTTGGCCGCACTCATCGACACTACCTTTTTTTCTCTAATCCTTCTACTCTGTTTCTTTGATCTTTCATTTCATATTTTTACTATTTCCCGTCTCTGATTCTTATGCCCTTCCTGATACCTTCGACCTGCTCCTTAGTCCACATTCCGTCATCCCCCAGTCCTCTATTCTCTTCAAACAACATCCCTAGCACCTCCTTTTCCGTCTTCTCCTCCATTTTTTGTAGAGGTGACCTACCTGTCTGTAGTTGCGATATTTCCATGCAGTAGCTTTTGCTACCGACAGATGTCTCTGCAGACCTGTCGCTGCCTACAGCCCTAAATTTTCCCTCTACCTCGCTTTTTTGACTTCTTACAGCCCCTGCAGACACCCTTCATCTCCCTTGAACTCCACCAACACTGCAAATACCTTCCTTGTCCCTCTCTAAAGCCCTAACTTCCTGGCTACAAACTTCTTCTGTCCCTTGCCAAACTAACCTCACTCTTCCTATTTAATTTGATCCCGCCTTACGACTGCACATAAAAAATAATTTTAATCACTTTATTCACCTTACACATCACTACTCACTTCCTCGGCATCCACCCTCACACTCCACTCACACCTTTCACACAAATTCCATGTTATTCTCTCACCACCTGTCACTAAACACGTCCTTACTTCCGCAAACCGACATGTAAGTCCGGGTAAGAAAGCTACGGTTATCTATAATATTTTAAAAGACGGTTTTTTATAGCACAACTTTATTTTTTTAACATAATTCAAAATTTATGCAAGCACGAAAAAGATTTCCTTATTTGAGGCAAACATAATTTAAAGTTGATGCGTAAATAGAAAATACTTTAAGTCATGAATTTTCGAATAAAATAATTGTAAAAATGTTTGCAAAAAAAACTCAAAAGGCTAGAAAACGAATAGGGTGTGAGAGAACGACGCTTTTTCCTTTTACAGCTCGAAAAATCATCATTTCAAATACAACACTTGATTTGTGTGATTTTTCAGTGTATTGAAAAAAAAATTTGTATTATTTTGTAATTTTGCATTTTTTGTTAGTTCATATTCTTAAATTTATTTAAATGAAAACCTAAATTTGTCTATTATTAAAAAATTCTTTAATGCTTTCTTTATGCGGAAGCAAATACATTTGCTAACCGGAAGCAAAGTGCTCGTAAATTGAGCACCATATAAATGAAAATACGAATACAGTAGACACATTCGAGATCAAATTTACAGCTAGTTTATTTAAATAAAAATAGTATCAATAAGTTTTGTCTTAAAATATCAATCATTGGATTTACAGTTTACGCAATTTGGAATGCAAATAATGTACTTTTTCTTTATACTCTTTTTCATTAAAATAAAGTCGTCTGATATCCTGGAAGGCTTTTAGCTATGAGACGAGTCAGCCGATCATAAGTCTAACTTTCTAAACTAATCCGCCCGATAGACTCACAAAAGGTTTTGCAGGTACATTCGTCTATTTAGCGCCGTGTAGCCAAAATCTTAGGAATTTGGTTAAAAGACGGACACGGCTACTTAGCTACGACAGCTATAAAGGATCCTCCTGGCTAAATAATTTTTAGGGCAACTCTTATTTTTGGAAATAATATTTTTTTTGTTCTTGCCTCCTTCTTTTTTTAAATGCCCCAAAAAATTATCTGCTTTAAATGTAGGCGAAATCAAGTAATATTAAAACGTGCTTTAAGAAACATGACGTTTTCTATCCAGTAACCGTGAGGAAATAGTAACTTCTTAATGTGTTATTTGAAGACAAAAATATGGCACTTGCGTAACTTATCATACATTTTCGTGTTAAAAATTTTTTAATGAATAAGAATTTGCGAATTTTTAATACTTTTGACCTTGAAGACCACTTATTGGTTTCTTGCGGAGCTTTTTGTGTGATTAAACAATTTTATTTTTTCTTTACCAATTAATTTTCTGTATAAACAACAAATTAGTTATTATTTCAGATGCTATGAGTTTTAGATTAATTATACACAATGTGATTTTTATTTTTCAGAACAATTATAAAACTTTTTAAACCATACTTTGCAAAGGTGGTTCACTGCCATCTCGTAATCGCGGTTTACGATCCATAAACATGCGTATATACATATATTATAAGATTAATTTAAACGCCTGCCGGGCCGGAAAAATACAAAAAAAAAACAGTAACATTCAACCTGAAAAAAGTAAGACTATTTGATTCCAAACCGAATAAAAATAAACTACTTTTAAGTGAGTCAAGAGACTCGAATTAACAAATAAAAAAGGAGTAAGGAAGAGATCTGGCAGAATTCCCGTACAAGTTACCATTACCGATACCGGAACACACAATTAAACAAACATTAAGCGAGAGAGGATAATAGAAAAAGAGAAGGAGCCTGCACGACTCTGTCATGAGTAATTCGACAATTATTTAGGTTGTGGCCAACGTTACAAAGGATCATACAGTGCCTATTTGTAACCTGTAAAATTCACCGCAAAGCCCGAGAAGTTTATTGCCCTACAATTTTTGCACACGGACTCAAATTCCATTACACCCGCGAAATTATAGTAAACCTGAGACTAAAGAGCACTTTGGAGGGGCCAATCGAAGCAATGTGTTATAATGAAGCAATACCTACAGGTCAGGTCAGAATCTCCCATTGAGTCGCTTGCCGATCATTCAAGTTTAAACTATACGAGTATACGAGTATACAAGTAGGGCGCAATAGACATAATATTCCAGTAATTATCTGGATTGTAAAGTTTTAAAAACTTCTCAAGTTCGAGCATAAGGGCGGGAAAATTCAACATTACAACAGAAATACAAATCTTTCGATAAACATTTACCAAATAATTTTTGGTTCAGGTTAAAAATAAATGTATAAAAGAATAGATTTTACGTTCAAAACTCTTGCTCGAGGGAGTCTAAGCTTATTTTTAGCTTTTTCGTTACGCTAAGTGTGACCACTGATCAAACTTCGACCTGATGCTAGTGCTTATGCGCATGTTTTCAATGAGACTCCCGAATGTTGTTAAGAACTTGGTCTTATGAAATCTCTTATTAGTTCCTAGAGCATTTGGTGTCTATTAAAAGCTTTTATGGATACACAATTCTAAATTAACGCCAAACTGACAACAACTCGGACTTACCGAGTCTTACAATTTGTTGCGTCTGATGGTTTAATCATTAGTGGTAAGTTCAACAGTAATCGTAGCTTATTTTGACAACTTTTTGAGTTTAAGGTAGGGAACGTGTGTTAACGAGTTTTACGGGAGTTACGTGACTAGATTTTCTCGGTGAGAGTATCTCCTCAGCAGCTGTGTCTCATAGTCGACAAGTCCGACTCAACCCGCACTATCAACTGGCCTCCGTAACATGGTGCACGAAGGCCAGTACCAGGTTACCATAGAGTTAGAAACATTGTCGAGCCCTTGTTGACATTAGGTTGATGCTGACGGCATGGACGTTGTGACGTGACGTTTCGGTGACAGCGTATAAATCCATAGGTGATGGCGGCCAGGTGCGAAATTAACTAAGTAAGATATCTAAGGCCCGCTATTTTTGGTGGACATCGGTAACCATGGAGACCTGGAATGGTTTGAACATGGTTTGGTGGAAGGTCCTTCATCCAGGGTGCATTAGTAACTTCTGTTCAACCTCTGACGTGACGACTCATCCTTGGGTTCCGTGGTATTGTTGACGATCTCAGAAATTTGACACGTGATGATAATAAACATGAAACAAATGTACGCAAGAAATGAATAATCGAAGTTTATAATTTAATGAGCGCTCCTGGTCGAGATCTGTCTTTCGATCTTGGCCATAATGATAATTGCCCACGGATATATTTAAATGGAGTTACAGCTAAAGTGACAGGTACGTAAAATTTATTTTGTCACAACTTATATGTCTGATTAGGTGAATCATAAAAGAAAAATAGTTTTTCATTTTTTTAAATAATTTTTTTTTTTGAAAAATGATTCGGATAATCTTCTTTCATCACTGTCGATTAACAGACTCAAAGAAAAAAATATTGTCAATGAATTAATATATATTTGGCGTTTATTATTGATAAAAATTTGACTTAAACTAAAAAGATAATTTCAGCATCGTAACTCAATTTTCTATTCAACCAGAAAAGACGAAATTTCAACAAACGAAATCAGTTTTTCCTAAATAGGTTAATTTTAAACAAAAACGATGAATCTTGAACCAAGGTAAGTGATTTTTTACTGAAAAAAGGTATCTTTAACAAAATATATGAACATAAATTTTTGAATGGAAAAGATCAATTATTAACCAAAATGGTATAGGTTAATTTTCAGTTTAAAAAATTTATGTTTAATGAAAAAAAACACATTTCCAACAAAACACATAAATAATAATTTTCAATCAATTAGTTGAACTTTTACCAAAAAACATGTTTATGTTTACTTGAAAATAATTACGTTTAACGAAAAAAAAATGATTTTCAACAAAATTGACAAATTTGCAACTAAAACAGCATAAGATATAAACATACAGTTGCATTTTCAAATAAAGCCTCTTTAACACGAAGCTAACAACCTTATTTTCCACCAAAACAGATAAATTTTCGAATAAAAAGAAATTTTTTAAATAAAGCATTAAGCAACGTAATCAATAAAAATAAATACCTTTTCCTATTTAAAAGAATAGAATAATTTATTCAGTTAGTTTCGGTAGGTTTGAAATCTTAAATAGCTCAAACAATAAAAGATTGTTTAGA
The DNA here is from genome assembly GCA_032357855.1 of Amphibolips quercusostensackenii. Classification (NCBI taxonomy): domain Eukaryota; kingdom Metazoa; phylum Arthropoda; class Insecta; order Hymenoptera; family Cynipidae; genus Amphibolips; species Amphibolips quercusostensackenii. The sequence continues at coordinate 18,270 of JAUELO010021595.1, forward strand.
AATCTAAGGGTTATAAGAGTAACTAAAAATATGCATACAAACATTTAAATTTTTTTAAATTTTGCTACAGAAATACTTTCTCTTATTTTTTTAATGAGAATTTTCTAAACTTAATTTAAACAAATAAAAGCATTTTTTCCATTTATCATGAAACTTATGACTTATATAACTTATATAATACTATATACCTATTTTGCACCTCATAGAAGAAATCAATTGCTAAAAAGTATCGAAATTTTTTTCAAAATTTTAAATTAGTTGAAAAATTTTTAGAAATAAGCAGCTAATATATGCCTCATCATTTTTTGAATACAAAGTTGTTTAATGTGATGAGTGACCTTACTGTTACATAAAATTCGCAATTTACATTCATGCAGGTTTCTTCAAGGCCCCATAAACGGGTCTTTAAAATGTATAATGTTTTAAATTATTGCCAATTATTATTTTTTAATGCTTTCTCAACAAGATCATGTGTTATGAGTAACATAATGTACAACTCAACCGTCTTTGTGGCACTGGTTAATATTGACCAATTTCGCTCACTTTTGAAGGTCATATCTTGAGTATTTGAGCAAAGCTAGGAGTTGAGAACAACTAAATTTAACATTTAAAAATAGAAGAAATCCTTATGTATACTCTTAAATTTAATTTTTCGACTAGATTAGAATTACGAATGTTAAGTTTTCTGAATTTTTTCAAAAACTGATTATTTATAGGATCCTTGGTCAATATTTGCTCTATGACGTTAGCAGTTTTGCCATTGATTTGTAATTCAACTTTTCCCGGGTCATGATCAAGGTCGACTCTAGGAGCTACAATTGGAAACAAGTATCCGCATATAATATTTCTAATGATGCAATTATCTACTATCCCCACTTTATAATATTCACGACCTAAAGGAGTAACTTGATATACAAAATTTTCGAAATGTTTAACATTAAAAATTAGAATAGGACAAGATGAATTGCGCCGTCTTTGTGTGGCCAAGCTTATTCTGGAATAAGTAAGTTTAAGTAGAAAAAAATCAATACTAGATTAAAATAGTTGCCAATATTTTTGTTATAATGCGCTTTCGTCACAAAAATGTTATCATATTTACCAACAGGATTATTAGACACGAGTTAAGACGAAAGACAGGATACCAATCATTGTCCGCGACTTCTTCAGATGAAGGGAACTAACTTGTGCAAACTTTTAATAAGAGTGCAAGCTAATAAATATCTTATACATCACTGCACATTACGTACTTGAATTTTATTATTTGACTTAACTTGCACTTAAGTCACGAAACGTTTTTAGATTTATGATATTATTATTTTGAAATACAATCTAGAAGAATCATTATGATCTATTACGCAGTATCACGCAGTATCTTCTTATCAAATAAAAAAGTACATTCATGTACACAAAAGTGGTGCAAAGATGCATGCAATTTTTTTTTGTGCTAAAGGGCAACACTGCCCTATTTTCAAAAAAACAAAATCAACTCGACACCAGTATAACTGAGAACATATATGATTAAGGTTTTGAACTTCTTGCCCTTAGATCACTTATTTAAAGGAATTTTTAAATAATACAACCTAATGACATGTTTTACCACTTGATAAATCACATGCATTACACTCCAATATAATTGAAATACATTCAAAAAATGACATCTGCTTAAGTGTAATTTATATAAATTACAAATTACTTGTATGCAGTTTGTATTTCACCTCAAGCAAGCTAGGCGTAATCACTAGATTATTACAATTACACGGTCAAACTAATTTTAATTATTTTAGATTTAGTTTAAGTATTAACATAAGGATGCTCAGTGAAGTTCTGCGACACTTACAGATGCGCAGTAGTCTTTTGTTGTACATGCGGATGCGCAGTAGTCTTTTGTTGCACATAAGGATGCCCAGCATGTTTTGGTGGTAAACAAGGTTGCACAGTAAAGTAAATTGCTCATACTTAAGGCTGTGTTGTAATGTTTTATGGTGATAGTCACGTATATAGTACAGTGATACAAACGACTGCAAAGTAAACTTATATCTTACACAGGGATGCACAGTGTACTTCCACCATACTTAAGGTAGCGAAGTAATCCTCTAAAGCAGAAATAGTTGCGCAGTACAGCTTCGTCGTTTTCGCAGATGCGCATTAGTGTTAGCAGTACATACAGCTGCGCAGAGCAGTTCTATGCTAGGTTAGGCTGC